>JANAVB010012597.1:2190554-2240554 GCA_029216955.1 Iris pallida
CCACCGTCCAAGAGAGAGAGAGAGAGTTAACTCGATCATACGCGTCCAAGAGAGAGAGAGAGGAGAGAGAAAAAATTGGGGGGAATGAAATTTTCCCCCATCGGTTCAACTTAAGCTAGGTTTTAACTTAGCGACGGACTAGCGACGGATAAAAGCCGTCGCTACTTAGTCGTTAATCTAACGCGATTTTTTTTAAAAAATTTCAACCACTTAGTGACCACTTTACGACGGACTGTATGTCCGTTGCTAATATCCCATCATCTGGTCGACGGATTATCCGTCGCTTAGTAGTCGTCAATTCTCCCGCCAACTAGTGACATTTTTCCGCGATTTTTTAACATTTTCCCGCCAATTAGTGACTACCGAGTGACTACTTGCCGACGGATTTTTATCCGTCGCTATTTTACCGACGGATAGGCGACGGATGTTCACCCTTAAAAAAAAATTGATGCGCGATTAGCCGGGAAGTCGTCGCCAGGTTGTCGGTAGTCCGTCGCTACTGACGACGGATTTATTCCGTCGCTAAAACGCCGTCGCCAATTTACTGTATTTTGGTAGTGTGTGCATCTCTAAAATAGTATAGCTAATATATAGAGATACAACTCCTTTGGCCTAGCCGATGTGGGACTAAAATTCACAAAAAAAAGCCAAAACCCAACAATATAAAAATTAGTAATTAATATTGATATGGTGATCACCTTGTTCTTGTTCTTGAGGTCTTGGGAAGGCCAATTAAGCTCATTGAAGCTCCTCTTCTTGACCGCAAGCAAGAGGTTGCAAGCCTTGTTAGCTATCACCCGAATAAAACTCGTATTATACGCGAATTTTTCGTATCTTTCATAAACGTATAATACTTGCGTTTTTGACAGATCTAAATAAATACATAAATTTTAAGCATGCGAAGTTTTAAACGTGTTATGTATAAATTATTAACAAATTTGACACAATAAACATGCTGGGAACCTGTTTAATTAACCAAATTTGACAACATATTTAAGAATTTGAAGTTTCTAAAATCAATATTTTTTTTTGAATATTTGACCGAATTTTGAACGTATTTTATTTGCACTTAGCCGATATATACTCATACTTTTGCCCCCGAGTTTTTCCGTTTGCCGAATTGCTAACAAGGGTTGCAAGCAAGAGAGAAGTCGACTTCTTTTCTGCTGCTATTAATTCTCTGTACAGTCTTCTTGGTTTCTTTCTTCTTGTTGATGCTGGCTTTGCTTTGCTTCTTCTGTTGGCTATGTTTATATTCTGTGTTCATGATATGAACACGTGAACTCTGAATAGTAGAGGAGATGAATAGGAACACGTTTTATTTGTAGTGGTTAGACAGAGGGAGTGTACTTAATGCAAATAAATGTGTTTGAATAATACAAAGACTAATGATGGTTTAAGTAGGAGTTTCTTTGTAATTATACCTAGTATAACTTTTTTTAAGTTTTCACTCAAGAGCTTCTCAATTTACAAGAATACAAGAATTGCATAACTTTTGTTCTTTTTTTCCACTCAAATTCTTTTAAGAGCATGTCAATTTAAAAGCCGAAAATTTTATATAGGATAAAAAATTATAAATAAATTGTAAAAAATATAATTTTTTAATAAAATTAATATAAAGATACAAGTCGTCATTACTAATGGCGACATCAAAGCATTTCGGTGGTAAAAACGGTTAATGTATCTAAAGTGAGTGCATGCCCTCATGCCGCCAATATTAATAACGACATAGTCACCAGACAGTGAGTGCATGCACTCATGCCGCCAATAGTAATGGCCGCCAATAGTAATTAAGACATAGTCATCATGTCGCCATGGCTAATGGTTGTAGCCATTAGTAATGGCGACATGATAACTATGTCGTCATTACTATTAGCAGATATGAGTGCATGCACTCACTTTTTATCTTTTATATGAATTTTTTAAAACTTTTTATCTTTTTATATAATTTTTTTATATTTTTTTATCTTATATGAATTTTTTTCATTTAAACGTTGACAAGAATTGGATGCGGGTTGTTGGAAAATTAACTAAATGATTTAAACATATATTGTTTAATATTTAATATTTAAATTTAGTGTATTTCTTTATATATACATGGTATTAACTTCTGAGGCTCTTATTGGGCCGGGTTAGATTTAGGTGGTTCCAATCATGGTAGTAGAGGAGAGAAGTCTTAAGTTTTATACAAGGGTTGTGTATGAGATCCATGCAATCGAACCAATATAATAGAGCCTCTTTATGGTCATAATGTTATAACCAAATTAATTTTCTATAATTTTGAGTGAAGGTATTTGCTAAAATATTTCCAAGCTCAAAGATGTGGTATAACAACTCTAGATAATAAATCATTGTGGAAGACAACTTTAGACAAATATTGTATTTCATCTTAAACCTTTAATGTAGTATAGCATATTTTTTGAATTGTAGATAATTATTACTATGTGAAGTAAAGTTTCATAAGATGGTACCTAGAAAATTATTAGTTATTACAATCTAGAGTTTATTCTTATTTATAATTAGTCCAAGTTGGGATCAAAAAAAATTTTGACTATAAATAATGTAGTTGTAGAGAGGTTTTATTGTATTTCCGAACTATGCGCACAGTAAAACCGCAACTCATCTCGCGGAAGGTTTTCTCCAATGAGTTATTCAAAGCCATCCATATACCGAAAGAGATTTTCTAAAATACACATAGTGACATCTAGTATTTTTTTATGAGTGATTCTAAAATATTATCTAGTACTTTTCTTTACTATGAAAAATATTTAGTTTAAGTATTACTGATCACCTCTACTTGCATGTTTCCGATCAAGATATATTCTAGTTATTCTTAGAATGCTATAGTTACACTTTTCTTCTAAACTGTTGTTTGCCTATGCAGTTACTTGTTTTGAGATGTTGGTTTGTGTACTTGTTCCATTCCTGATTAGAAACTATATTTTTTTCCTGCTTTAAACAAGGGCTACCCTACACACTAAGCATCCATGGTGGTTGGGATATGGAAGTTTGGAGTTGTTAGATAGCTTAGTTGATCTTGTAGAATATTGAAATATATCTCTTAAATATTTAGCGGATTTGTTCCCGAATTTTGATTCAAATAATTATTTGATTTTATAGGTTATTGTTGTGAATGACCAAAACATAGAATTTTGTGATCAGATATTGATGACTATTTGGAACAAAGTTTGCAATTGAGGTGTAGACAACGTAATACCACCAATCTGCAGTGTGGGCTGAACTTGACCACGAACTCGTATCCCAAAAAGTGGGTATCACGACCCGATCCCAAGTCCAGTCGGATCATACCGTTGTGAGACGGCGGCAGTACTGTATCGAGCAGTAGTACACAAGCAGAACATTCTAAATACGAAAATAAAATTTTATTTTAAAACAAATTGGAACCAGGAGTCTAAAGGAACAAAATACACAGGCAAGAGAGTATTAAGTTATTACATTGTTCTTATTATAACTTCTATTTCAAGAAAGAAACTAAACGACTAAATGCAGCTAGGACTCCGGGGCTCCCTGTCCGGGTTCGACTAACTCCTCGGAGCCCAAGTCGGATCCGTAATAAGAACTAAAAGCCAGCTCATCGTCGTTGCAATTACCTAAAATATTGGCCTCCAATCAGGAGGATAGAAAGAACATATATCCACATCCACATTCTAATAAAATAAAAACATGCAAGGGCAGTTTAAAAGCATTATATATATTTTCTAAATAATAATAAAGAGTCATTCAGGCAATAAAATCTCAAGAGCTACAATGATGCAATCTACAATGATTCAATAGTGACTTGAGCGTATAGCAGATATGTAACCGGCTAGTAGATTCAATGTGTATACTAACATTTTGGCCAAATGCTAGTATACGATACGGCTCAACCCCATGTGCAATAGGGGTTAGCGCGAGAGAGACAATATTAGTAACATGGCTTTGGTCACAGTTGCTATACTACTCCCCCAATTCGAGTCAATGAGTCAATCAAGCAATCAATTTCGGGTCCGAGAGAGACTCCGTGAATCAATGTCGATACAATGTATATAGTCTTATTTGATACAGTACATTTAATTATTAATTAAAACACAAACATGAATAAAATAAAACTTGTCTTGGTTTTTTCGGTGCTGGTAGGGAGACAGGAAAATATGGCCTCAGACTTAGGTCCTGGAACCTACATTAATTTAATAATCTGGTTTAGACATCATTCTAAGAGTTTTAATTAATAACGTCAATTATTACCTAATGATCAATTTTATTAACAAGGCTTACATTTTAGAAAAATAAAGCTACAATTATTTTATACTTTTAACAACGTATAATAATTGATAAAAATAATTTTCTAATAAAACTATTATTTTTATAAATAAAGCGGGAAATATTATATTTTACTTATTAGTTTATAGTAAACAGTTTTCCATAAACTAATATACCATTTAGATTTACTTATATAAAATACCCAAAAATACTTTCAAAATTAAATAGTGTTTTATTTACATAAACTAACCATAGCATTCTAATAGATACTTTTCATATAAAAATACCATTTTAATAATTTAAACTACGAAAATCATTTATTTAGTAATACTAAGATTTTAGAAATATATACACAAGGGTAGTAATTAAATACCATCTTAAAACTTATTTAATAAGACACTAATAATAGTAATTGCTAACAAATTATTTTCACTAATTTATTACAAAATATCTATATTATACTTATTGAGAAAACCTTTAATTACGCGAATAAAATAATTTAATAAGGAAAATAACTAACATTTATTTCCTAAGATATCAACTATACCTCTATGAATCTAATTTCTTTTGCTTATAATTTATTAAAAATAATTGTAGTCTTTTATTAATAAAAACTAATATTTATTTCTGAATACTTATATAAATAAACCGACGATTATAATGGCACAATGTTACTACTAGCAATATTAATCCAACCATTATTACATAATTAATCCTATTAACAGTCACGCACACAAATTAAGAAATAATTATTCTGGATTTGACAGAGCTTTATTTTGTCAATTTTGGTTGGGCGGGAATAAATTTTCTATCTAATTTTCTACTATGGGAAAAGAACCTAACTTTGGCAGAAAGTCTTACCGAAAAAGTTGAAGAAGGAGAACCGAGGGGAAGCCTCGGCCTCGGGTCGTACGAAACGAGGGACACGCGTGCAGGACACGCGGACGGGATCGGGACGGCGCATGGACGCACGTGGGGACACGCGAAACGGGATCGGGACGGCACACGGATGCATGCGGGAAAATGCGGAACGGCGCTCGCACGCGGGAAGGGCGCAGGGACTACCGACGGCCAGCGGGAGACGCGTGGGGAGGCCAGTCGGCGGTTGAGCGGTCGGGCGGCGTGTCGGAAACACCCCAAGAGAGATGTTAAAATGTTCGAGGCATCGCGGGGAGCGCTGGGATATAATCGAATTTGGGAGAGGAGTGTGGAGAAAGTTGTAGTGGAGTTTGTGAAGGTAGAGAGGGGAGAGTCTCTGTGGAGTTTCTGAGAGTTTGTACGAGGGAGAGAAGACAATAGATCCGGAAGTGGGTGGTTCTTCGGGATAGTCGGGTGATTGGGGTAGTAGGGTTGAACGGGTAGGGGTTTAGTTAAATGGGTTTGGGTTAAAGGATTTGGGTTAAAGGGTTTGGGTTGAAGGGTACGGACAAGAACACCATCCAATAATTAATATTAAAAATCGAAATCTAATTTTTGACTAATAAAATAATAATAATAATAATATAATAATAATAATAATAAACTAAAATAGGAAATAAAAGCCAAATAATTTTTTTTGCAAATTCTAATTTAATTAACCTATTTGGAATCAGGGTTTTACAACCTTCCTCTTAGAAAATTTCATCCTCGAAATTCTATGGGTAGAGTGATATAATCAAGTCTCAACGACAAAGACATTACTCTTTATAACTACCTCAAACGAAACTACGTTAGCTGTCCCATGGTAATCTACAATAGAAAAAAAATCTTGGTCAATTCATGCACTCTCTTTAAAATAACATTCTTCCTCCTATAACACCCCTGAATTTTTGAAATTATTTATTTGACTTAAATAGGGAATTTTGGAATTTATAAATAGTTTTAATTAAATTAGTTATTATTATAGATGACCTTAGCCATGGTTAAGATTTGGAATACAAGATGAAGAAGAATTATGGCACGAAAAGTGTAATCGTGTGCCTTGACTAGTGTATTAGCCATGCTAGGGGAGACCTAGCCATAGCAGTATCCCAATTAGAAAATTCAGGCCAAGTTGTGACTTGACCCCTATAAATGATTTAATTATTTATCAATTATATTTTTTACTTTTAAGATACCTAGTTGTACTAATTTAGCCCGGACTTGACCTGAACCCAATCTAAGCCCATGTAGTAATATAGTGCTTTCAAAATGATCCATGTAGATATATACATTTTGTGTATATTTCGTATTTCTTTAATTATCTTTTAATTATTATTTCTATAAGTAAATAATTGTTATATAATAAAAATTATTTTTTACCAAGATAATTATTATTCTGGAGATAGCATGACAATTTTTCTTTATCCTTACTTCTTAGGTTTGGATAAAATATATATATATATATATATATATATTATCTATAATATATATATATATATATATATATATAATATATATATATATATATATTATATAATATATATATATAGGTTTATTTATAATTATAAAAGTGTAGTAAATATGTGTCTCATATATTATAGTGATATTTATTTAGAATTATGATAATAATTGATAAAAGTATTTTTAGATTTTTGTATTAATAAGAGTATCTATATATGGATATATACACACACACACACACACCACACACACACACACACACACACACACACACACAAATAGAAAGAAAAAGAAGAAGGAAAAACAACTAGGAGTACTGTTCCCGCAGGGAACAGTACTACCTAGGACTGAATTGCACATAGCAACCCGACCCCCCTATACACAGACGACCCAACCTTTAGCCGACTCTATAATATAGTACGAGAGGGGGAGAGGGAGATCGATCCACCAAACCCTAAACTCCAACTCTTCCCTCACAACCCCCACGTCCAGCGGCCTCCTAGCCACCTGAGCGACGTCGGATGACCGTCGAAGGGTCGCCCACCGCCGGCCGCATGCACCATCCGCCAAAACAGAGCAGCAACAGCAGTTACAGGTACCCCCTTCTTCGTTTGATTCCTTCGGACACGTTTACTGTTTTTGATTCCTCAAGTTGCGGTGTAGAGCCTACCCGACCCTCTTCAACCTCATTCAATTAGTTTTAATTAAATTGCATTGGATCGTAAGAAAGATCTTTGTGAAATTATGAAAAATCATGATTTTATATAAATAGGTAACAACAGATTGTAGTACTAGGACCCAGTTTTTGAAGGCGAATTATGATCGAGTTATCAATGGCTTTAGAAATATATCTGAACAGACCTATAGCCTGTATAACTAGGGGTGAGCATTATTCAGTTAGTCTAGGTCTAGGACTAGGGTCAGGCTTCCCTAACCCTAGTCTTAGACATAGACTAACTGTGGACATGTGCACGACACTTGTGGTTCGTGTGTCGTGTCCTAGAGGGCTCGACACACATGCACGAGTCCCCTCTTTCACTCACTGTACCATTTCACTGATACCTAGTTTTGACACTTCGTGACATAAATTGTGACACAGGAGGACACGACTAGACCCCCCTATGCTGGTACACATCATACCCCTTGACACGAATGTTTGATTTGGTTTTGGTTGAAAACTTGGGTTCGAAAATGTGTTTTTTTGACTGATACCTGTGTTGTATTTCGAAAATGAGTTTGAGAGGTAAATTGAATTCAAGATTTCAAATGAGTTTATCATAGTATCACATGGGTTTAAATGTTGTTTCCAATTTGATTTCCAAATTTATTGGGTTTTCAAATTGGATTCGAATTTGCAGGGTTCTTTTTGTATGATACTTAAATGTTAGTTTTCGATTTTAGTTCATAGGTTTAATATACAGGTAATAGATATATATATATATATTATATATATTATATATATATATTAATATTATATATATGATAGATATAGTCTATATGTATATATCCTCACTGTATAGATTCATCTATACATGTTGTCAGCGATATCAGTTGTGGTTTCCAGGAAATGAATCTCAGATTGGGGGATTCCTGAGTTTAAGTTTGAGGAGTTAAGAGTGAATGAATGAGGATATGAAGATATGATGAATGAATGAGGTAAGATGAATATGTTTTAGTGGATGATGAATGAATGAATATATGAAATAAATATACGAATGGATTTGTGAAATGATGATTGAATCAATAGGAGAATTATTAGATGAGTGAATGGGTTGATTTGGAATGAATGAGAATATGAATGAATGAATGGGTATATTAATTCATGAATGAATAGAGAGGATTGAATGAGTGTGTTGATGCATGAATTGAATTCATGAATGAATGGAAGGGTTGAAGAGTAGAATTAATGAGAGTGAATGGATATGAATTTGAATGAAGTATAGAGAATGATTGAAAAGATGAATGACTGAAGATTATGAAATGAATTGAATTGAAATGAAATGGATGTTTGAATTGAATTGAATGATTGAATTGAAATAGAGTGAGTGAAGAGATGAAGGAATAGGATGGATGGATAGATGGTTTGACTGAGAAGAAGGGAAATGAATGCAGCAGCAGCAATGACGGAAAGGGGCTGCTGTCCCCCCATCACAGCAGCAATTAGAAGAGAAATAGGAGCAGCAGTAGCAGGGTTCCCAGGCAGGGGCGGCACTTGGCTGCCTTGGTTTTGGCTTGGGTGGAGTATGAGTGTTAAGTAGGATTGTGAGTGAGAGTGAGTGTTACCTTGGTTTTTAGGTCATGAGATTAGAGTGAAGTCTTGGGTAGAGAGCTAGTTGTAAAGGGTTTTGTAAATATGTAGGTATGGTTTATATGATATAGGTTAGTTGGGATAAGGGGGTGTGGTAGAGTATATGTGGTATCTATATGTAAGGTAGAGGTTAGGTTTAGCCATAGGCTATGGGGGTTTGAGTTTTCCCTTTTCATGTATTTTTGTGATATTTATATCTATCATATATGTATTGAGATAAGTATATATTATATGGTAGATGTATGTAGATGTCTTGATTATATAGGGTTACCTAGATAGACTAGAGGATGACCAAGTTGACTCTAGTTGACCAATCTTGACTTGTTGACCAAATTTGACCTAGAGTTGACCAGAGTTGCCAGGTTTGACTTAGAGTTGATTTTGGCATAGATTGACTTAGAAATTATGTAGATTGTATCGTAAACTTATTTATCATATTTTAAACACATTTTAACCCATATTGCTCTATTTAGGACATTGTGACTCGGTGTAGACATCTGATATTACACTACTCTTTTTAAAGTATCAGGCGAGTACATTCTCTGATATTCTCTCATTTATTTGTCAATTACTGTACTTTAGTTCTAGTTAGTTTTATGTGATTCTATGTTACAACATGTATGGATATTTCTGGATTCAGGTATGCGACACACATACATATTGTCTGGCCTCTATTACTGGAAACATTCTGGAATCATTGTTGGTATCATCATGTTTGGCTAGACTCATCTCGATTCGCGTGTCGAATTCTGGATTCACTTGTATTGCGGGGCGGGAAATATTGAGTAAGACATGTAGACATACCCAAATCTGGAATCTCCCAACTGGAATCTACTTGAAGCATAGCCATCTCTCGCCTGATCAGTGAGTGATGTGCCTGATACCTACAGTCGTTTACATGTCGATCTCGGTATTTTAAAATACACTGTTAGAATATAGCTAGTCTCACCTGGATTCTTGATCACTGACTGAATCGTCTTGTACTGGATTCATCTTGTATTAGATTCGTCTCGTACTGGATTACATAGGATTTACACTTGTCTTACATTTACTGCTTGGACTTATCATGTTACTCTAGTTCAGCTAGAATCTTATTTTACAGTTTATTGCCATGATTCTTCTCTTGTTTTAGTTATCTTACTTTCCTTGTATCTTAACTGTTTTTTATACCATTACCTGAATATAAACTATCATGTTATCAATAAAACTGTCTATAACTGCTTTATAGTTCTCTGTCATTTACTTGGTTTTCTAGATGAGTTGTACTCGTTCATATCCTGACTGGACCTGTTGAAAATTTTATAGATGATTGCCCTGAGGACACTTGCCCTACTTACTATGGACCAGAGATTTTAGCTACCTTTGGCCTGACACTCAGAGTGATCGGGAGACTAGCTAGTTGACTTGGTTTAGTTTCATGTTTTAGAACTTGAATGTAATAAGTTGAGATATGTTTTGTTTTGAGATTGTTTGAGATTATTATTATTTACTAGTTGGTTTTTGTTGTTATTATTTAGTCTTAGTTATAAACTTTTGTGTTTCATATCGTGCTTAACTGTGATTGAGATTTCATATATCTATACTTGTCCTCCTTCGGAGTTAAGATTTTGACAAGTACATTATATAATTATGTGAGTTGTTGGTTAGATAGTGACCTAGAACAGCATTCTACCGCCGTCACTGCGGCGTAGGCTGGGCGCTGTTACATACTCGTACCCTCACAGTGGGTGCAGGTCGTGACATATTTTTAGTGTGGCCCATACAGGTCAAGAGTCGTATTAGTGTGATATCGTGGTAGGACGACGACTTAGTTGTACTGCTTCGAGCCTGCGATAGGATTGAGATAGGCTTCAACGAGAGGTACTCAATCACAGTTAGGAAAAATTCTGCTTCAATTCATGCCATCTATACATCTTGCTGATTTGTCTTCCTTGAAATTAACTGTCCTCCCTTGATTTATCGCTTCTATCTCAGTATTGATTCCTTGTTTGATCATCTCAGGATGGTCGAGACTAGATCTCATCGCTCTGGACCGAGGGACACTGCTGAGAGGTTTGCCACCTATATCCGTGCAGCCAGCCCCCGATACCGCAGCACCAGTTGTGCCAGCTGGGGTAGGTACTTCAGCTACTTTCGGAGGAGCCCCTCCACCAGTGCACATGCAGAGCCCGGTGATTCCAAAGATGCTCCAGCAGCAGCAACCGCCTTCGGATCCGTTGACGTAGTCCAGCTGTTCGCTTTCTTCCACACTTCATGGAGGCCCAACAGGCCCAACAGCAGCGTCAGACGGTAGAGTTCAGTCGGGGCATCGATCTGGCCCTGACGGTAGTTGAGAGGGCAGCAGCTCAGCCTTCGACAGTTCAGCAGCCGCATCAGCCGAAGGAGAAGGGCATCCAGGATTTCCAGAAGATGCACCAGGGATTTCAGGGGTACAGAGGGCATCCTATACGCAATGAGTAGATCGAGCACATGGAGGAGATCTTTAGGCTAGCAGAGTTTCCAGCGAGGCTACAGATCGAGACGACGGCCAGTATGATGTAGGATTTGGCTCGACATGGTACCAGACAGACCCGAGGGTTGGTACAGTTGGACAGACCTTGGCAGCCTTCAAGAAGCTGTTCAATGAGAAGTTTTTCCCCGATGCAGCGCTTGGTTCCCTGGAGACACAGTTGAGGCTTTAGTACAGGGTAGTTAGACTGTCGAGGAGTACGCCGGAGAGTTCTATCGTCTGGACAGTTTGTTGAGGGGTTATCTGAGGCGACGAAGGCCCGAGGTTCAGGAAGGGGCTAGTCAAGGAGGTGAAGTCCTACACCAAGAGTGCCCGCAGTGCCACTTTTGAGGAGATCCTGGTAGGAGCCCTAGCAGTGGAGGATGACCTTAAGCTGAGGCTCAAGAGGGGACGGGACGTTCACGGTACAGCAGCAGTGGAGGCCAGGCCAAAAGGCCTCACGTACAGATTCAGCAGACACAGGCACCAGTGATGGTTCAGCAGATGCAACATCAGTACCGGGGTCAGGACCCGAAGATGATCAGTTGTTCCTACTGCAGGAAGTTGGGACACACCAGGGAGCAGTGTAGGAAGAGGCTGAAGGTTTGCTATTCCTGTGGGTCTGAAGCCCACCAGAAGAGAGATTGTCCCATTGCACGTCCTTTTGAGGGAGCTAGGCCACCTGTAGCTCAGCACCAGAGGGGTGGAGCTTTTGCGATGGCGGTCGAGAGACCGACGCTGCAGGTGATGGGTTAGCAGGTTTGTCCTTCTTGTTTTTCTCTTCACCTTCATGTGTGATTTCCATTAGTACCTCCAGGATATGCTTGTGATATTTAGATAGTGTAGCTACCCTGATCGAGACTGTGGAATCACGACAGTAGGATTGTGTTGCATGTTATCTATCGACCTTGATTGATTGGGGGTTTGACCTAGTAGGGATACGATCATCTTAATTTCGAGGACAAAATTCTTCTAGGGGGTAGACTTGTAACACCCAATTTTCCAAATAAGGTAATTTTGAACTTTTGTAATTATAATTATTTATTATTGATATTTATATCACATTATGATTTTTGGTGATTTTTAATCATTTTAAAACTATTTAAAAAGTCATGACTTGTGATTTTGATGTGCTGCTAGTGAAACCCTAGAGACTGTCTGACCTAGAGCCTAACCATGTGATTGGATATTTATTTATCATTTTAACCTAGGATAATTTGGTCATTTTGACTTATTGAATTATTTGATTAATTATTGGATTGATGGTTGTTAATTTTGACTTTTACTAGTGACTTAAGAGACTAACCTAGATGTTGACTCTAGCTATGGTGACTTGAATAGCATGGTGGGACCCTAGTCTAACTTAATTCAACCCAAGTTAAGTCATTTAGAATCAAGTTTCATATAGGAGAGTAAATGATTAGGTTCATGGACATTTGACTTAAGGAGTTATTCCCTTTACCATTGAAACTTGGCCCAAGCCCAGTCATAACCCTAACCCTAATTTTCCCCCTTATGACTAGCCACCTAGGGATCCCAACCCTATATAATATCTCTTCCTTTGGTTCTTGCCTTTTTTGTATTGAATCAACACTTGGAAAAGAAAGGTATTGCCATTCTTCTCCAATCCCTAACTTTTCCATTTTAATTCCTTTTTGACTCTAGTTTGCATTAGAATCTAATACTCCTCTATTTTCTGATTATGGAGAAAAATCTAGCTTTTGAACAATTTGGGGATTTGAGCTAGCAAGGAGGATCACTCTATTTTTGGACTTTTCTTGCCATTGACACACTATAGGTAAACCCTCTAAATTGTGTTTTTATTCTAATTTCTTTGCATCCTAGCCTAGATCTAGGTGTCCCTAGCTGTCCCTCAAGTTTGGTAGGAAACCGTGTCCATTTGGTGTCCGTATCGGACACGTCTATGTGTATGTGCAAGTGTTTGTTGAAATCCACTGTGGACTGTTTGTTCTTGTTTTTCAAAACAAATTTCAGATTTGGGTATCCTAATATGTAGGAATTTGATTAGTGTAGGACTGAGTTGGTTTTGGACCCCTGTTCGTGTCCAAAATTGGACACGAAAATGCTGTTGGATACTGCACAGGGGAGTACTGTGCTCCCCTGCTGCCCGAGTGTCCTGTAGGACACAACACGGCTTCTTAAGACACAATTTTTCGTGGACACGTGGGGCATACACTGACACAACACACACAAAGTTTGGGCTGACATGGTTGAGTATTCGCAAAGTTATGGTTCCACAGTGGTCGCACACACGCACGCACACGCGAGAAAAACCCCCACTGATACGCGACTCAAACTCGGATACGACATGACCCGACTCGTGTCAGGCTTCACTAACCCTAGCCCTAGACCTAGACTAACTGTGGACATGTGTACGACACTTGTGGGTTCGTGTGTCGTGTCCTAGAGGGCTCGACACACGTGCACGAGCCCCCTCTTTCACTGCACTGTACCATTTCACTGATACCTAGTTTTGACATTTGTGACACGAATTATGACATAGGAGGACACGACTAGACCCCCCTATGCTGGCACACATCATACCCCTTGACACGAATGTTTGATTCGGTTTTGGTTGAAAACTTGGGTTCGAAAATGTTTTTTTTGACTCATACCTGCTGTTGTATTTCAAAATGAGTTTGAGAGGTAAATTCGAATTCATGATTCCAAATGAGTTTATCATAGTATCACATGGGTTTAAATGTTGTTTCCAAATTGATTTCAAGATTTTAATGGGTTTTCAAATGTTGGATTCGAATTTGCAGGGTTCTTTTTGTCTGATACTAAATGTTAGTTTTCGATTTGTATTAGTTCATAGGTTTAGATATATAGGGAGAGTATATATATATATCTGAATATATATATTATATATGTCTATATGTATATATCCTACTGTATAGATTCATCTATACATGTTGTGAGCGATATCAGTTGTGGTTTCCAGGAAATGAATCTCAGGATTGGGGATTCCTGAGTTTAAGTTTGAGGAGTTAAGAGTGAATGAATGAGGATATGAAGATATGATGAATGAATTAGGTGAGATGAATATGTTTTAGTGGATGATGAATGAATGAATATATGAAATGAAATATACGAATGGATTTGTGAAATGATGACTGAATCAATGGGGAATTATTAGATGAGTGAATGGGTTGATTTAGAATGAATGAGAATATGAATGAATGAATGGGTATATGAATTCATGAATGAATAGAGAGGATATGAATGAGTGTGTTGATGCATGAATTGAATTCATGAATGAATGGAAGGGTTTAAAGAGTAGAATTAATGAGAGTGAATGGATATATGAATTTGAATGAAGTATAGATGAATGATTGAAAAGGTGAATGACTGAAGATTATGAATGAATTGAATTGAAATGAAATGGATGTTTGAATTGAATTGAATGATTGAATTGAAATAGAGTGAGTGAAGAGATGAAGGAATGGGATGGATGGATAGATGGTTTGACTGAAAAGAAGGAGAAATGAATGCAGCAGAAGCATAGAGGGGAAGGGGCTGTTGTCCCCCCATCACAGCAGCAATTAGAAGAAGAAATAGGAGGAGCAGTAGCAGGGTTCCCATGCAGGGGCAGCACTTGGCTACCTTGGTTTTGGCTTTGGGTGGAGTATGAGTGTTGAGTAGGATTGTGAGTGAGAGTGAGTGTTACCTTGGTTTTTATGTCATGAGATAAGAGTGAAGTCTTGGGTAGAGAGCTATTGTAAAGGGTTTTGTAAATATGTAGGTATGGTTATTATATATAGGTTAGTTGGGATAAGGGGTTTGGTAGAGTATATGTGGTATCTATATATAAGGTAGAGGTTAGGTTTAGCCATAGGCTATGGGGGTTTGAGTTTTCCCTTTTCATGTTTTTTGATATTTATAGTCTATATATGTATTGAGATAAGCATATATTATATGGTAGATGTATGTAGATGTCTTGATCATATAGGGATACCTAGATAGACTAAAGGATGACCAAGTTGACTCCTAGTTGACCAATCTTGACTTGTTGACCAAATTTGACCTAGAGTGACCAAAGTTGACCAGGTTTGACTTAGAGTTGATTTTGGCATAGATTGACTTAAAAATCATGTAGATTGCATCATAAACTTCATTTATCGTATTTTCAACACAATTTAACCCATATTGCTCTATTTAGGACATTGTGACTCCGGTGCAGACATCTGATATTACACTACTCTTTTTAAAGTTAGGCGAGTAAATTCTCTGATAGTTCTCTCATTTATTTGTCAATTACTGTACTTCAATTCTAGTTAGTTTTATGTGATTCTCGTTACAACACGTATGGATATTTCTGGATTCATGTGTGCGACACATACATATGTCTGGCCTCTATTACTGGAATCATTCTGGAATCATTGCTGGTATCATCATGTTTGGCTGGACTCATCTCGATTCTGTATCGAATTCTGGATTCACTTGTATTGCGGGGCGGGAAATATTGAGTAAGACATGTAGACATACCCCAAATCTGAATCTCCAACTGGAATCTACTGGAAGCATATCCATCTCTCGTCTGATCAGTGAGTGATGTGCCTGATACCTACAACCGTTTACATGTCGATCTCGGTATTTTAAAACATACTGTTAGAATATAGCTGGTCTCACCTGGATTCTTGATCACTGACTAGAATCGTCTTGTACTGGATTCATCTTGTTAGATTCGTCTCATACTGGATTACATAGGATTTATACTTGTCTTACATTTACTATCTGGACTTATCATGTTACTCTAATTCAGCTAGAATCTTATTTTACAGTCTTCATTGCCATGATTCTTCTCTTGTTTTAGTTATCTTACTTTCTTGTATCTTAACTGTTTCTCTATACCATCACCTGAATAAACTATCATGTTATCAATAAAACTGTCTATAACTACTTTATATTTCTCTGTCATTTACTTGGATTTTCTAGATGAGTTGTACTCGTTCCTGTCCTGACTGGACCTGTTCAAAATTTTACAATGATTGCCCTGAGGATACTTGCCCTACTTACTATGGACCATGAGATTTTAGCTACCTTTGGCCTCGACACTCAGAGTGATCGGGAGACTAGCTAGTTGACTTGGTTTAGTTTCATGTTTTAGAACTTGAATTATAATAAGTTGAGATATGTTTTGTATTGAGATTGTTTGAGATTATTATTATTTAGTAGTTGGTTTTTGGTTATTATTTAGTCGTAGTTATAAACTTTTGTGTTATCATATCGTGCTTTGACTGTGATTGAGATTTCATTATATCTATATGTCCTCCGTTCGGAGTTGAAATTTTGACAAGTACATTATATATAATTGCGTGAGTTGTTGGTTAGATAGTGACCTAGAACAGCGTTCTACCGCCGTCACTGCGGCGTTGGCTGGGTGCTGTTACGTACTCGTACCGTCACAGTGGTGCGGGTCGTGACAATATATATATATATATATATATATATATATATATATATATATATATATATATATATATATATATATATATATCACCCTCTCTCTCTTCCTTATTACTCACCTCCATCACCATCACTCACATCTTTATATATATATATATATATATAATATAATATATATATTATATATATATATATATTAATATATATATATTATAGATATAATATATATTATATATAACCCTATATATATATATATATATATATATATATATATAATATATTATATATATATATATATATCCCTCTCTCTCTCCTTATTACTCACCTCCATCACCATCACTCACATCTTTCTCCCAATCATACAGCAGCCCCCCATGCCAGCCGACCCCCCCTCTCTCTCATTTTTCTCTCTTTCCCTCTTTCTTTAATACATAACTCACGCTCTCTCTCTCTCCTTACTCATACTACACTCCAACCCCCATCACCATCAACACCCCTATTCCCCCTCCCAGTCGACATCAACACTCCACCCCTCCTCTCTTTCTTTATTTTTCTTCCTCAACTTCTCCTTCTTCTTCTTCTTCTTCTACTTCATGGCTTCATTAACACCACCACCATCACACCCACCATCACCATTTCTTCTTTCCTCCTCTTTTCCTCGGTGCTCCAGCCGGCAGTGGCGTCGGTGTACGACCAACCACGGCCAGCTGCGGGCAGCACAGCAGCAGAAGCTGCAGTGGCAACGAGCAGCACAGTAGTGCCAGCTGCAACAGCATCTCCGGCGACAGCAGCAGCAGCACGGTGGCGACGGCTGCGGCCTTACGGCCACCGCGGCCTCCCCCTTGGCTGGGCGACCTCCGGCGAAGCTCCCCCTTGTGGCCGCCTTCGTCCCTGACGAGTATCCTAGGCGATTCGTGCGTTTCGCACGAAATCCCGCCATAACGCACGCAAAATTGAAGTCTGAATGTACGCCTCGTCACAGTAACTTTGCGTACATTTTTCGAGAAATCTGACCGTTGGATCGTCGATCCGTTTCTTTCGTCTTAACCTCGGTATATACCTCTTCACTCTCCTGAAGTTTCCACCGTTAATTTTGTCGTTTCTATGTCAAATCGACCACCAAGTTGACCTTTTAAATTGTGTTATTTTTGGACTGTTTTGTGGAGCCAACTTCGTTGACTCGTATCTCCTCCGTCCCAGCTCCGTTTAGCGTGCCACATTTTTTGTGCATAACTGGTATAACCCTCTTCCTGTCCCTTAAGTTTCATTTTATTGTGAGCTTGTTTGATTGGTTGAATTTGACCCCAAAGTTGGTCTTCCGAATTTGTAATTTTTAACTTATAAAATCCTAATTTTGAACTCGGGACTCCGGATTCAATTTTTGACACCACCAGTAGACTCGTGGTATCGTTCTGGCACAATTTATATAAAATTTGTTAGATTTAGAGGACGTGAGCCTCGACACGTATTTCATATAAAGTTTGTTAAAGTAAAAAATATATAAATACACATAACTCAGTACTGTTCACAACCCGTGAACAGTACCTGAGTATTCCTGATTCAGAAACGTTCTCACGCTCAACTGGAGGTTTGTTCAAATCTCAAACTTATGCAATCAAATCCTCCAGCAAGGGTCGCAAATCCCATCCAGCCTTTAAATTCGAATCAAACCCTAAATTACATATCAATCCAATCCGAATTGGATTAGAGATTCCAATACCCTGTATAAACCCGATACACCAGGGCCGACCCTAGATTTCCATCAAAAGTTCCCATCGAACCTCCTCTCCAACCCCAAACACCAAGTCCAGCGAGTCTATAGCCTCCTTGTGCGACCCCCCAGTCGTCTGCACGCAGCGCATGGCCGCCGAGTCGTCGGAAAGAGCCCCAACCCGACAGAGAATAGAGTCCTCTATTTTCATTCGACAAATCAGGTGCACATCTTTTGTAGCTCATATCTTCATAAATATTCAATCATTTTAGCATCTATAAATTCATGTATGAAGCCTATATGAACCCCTCCAAAAACCCCCTAAATAGAATCCTGGCAAACCCAAGAGATTGCTCGAAAATCGGAGCAAAGTTGCCCAAAAAACTGTTCGACAAACAGGGTATGTAGGCTGTCAAAACCTCAACTTGGAAGCCAAATTCCAATCTGTACATTAGGGTTTTAGATAAAATAATTCAAAACAGTCAACAACAACATAAACGAGACTACAACACACCTAGTAGTTTTACTTTTCAATTAGTATGCATGAAGTTATTCAATGTTAAAGTTGGAGGAAAAATTGTCTTTAAAACGTAAAAATTTGGAAAACTTTTCCCGATACGACGTGCATCCCGACAAATTGGGCTACATGGTCGCAAACTATATGCATCGAAAGGCGCGTATAGATATTGTCGACGTGTGGGAACTGACGGAACTTGAATTGCGTGTGCGCGACGAAATCAGTACGTATCCGTCAAGATACCCCCGTATCGACCTATTGCAAACTTGGCCATAACTTTGTATACAGTCGTCGGTTCGAGACGAAATTACGCCAAAAGGACCGTATCGAAATTCTGGTCATGTGTACCATGTTTGGTCCGATTCTGAGAAGGTCGATCGGAACGCCTATTTGGCGGGCTCGCCACCCGATCCAACGGGCAAAATTGTGCACAGATTGCTGGAATCCAACTTTGGACCCGTAGACATGTAGTTTGATGACTTTAGAGACCATAGACATTGGCACGTGTTTCGGTGCAAAACAGATTCAACGGCGGATATCGTTTTGACCCAAAATTACGATATTGCCCCTGTATCCAGAATTGGACATTTGGACAGACGTTTCAAGACATATCTTTTATACCAAAAATGTACGTGGTGTTTATTTCAGCATCCGAGTACGTTTGGAAGATTTGGCTTTCTTGCTTCATCGCTTTGCCGTTTTGAGCTATTGGATCATGCCCTTTTGCACACAACCTCAGGCAAGATAACTTGCCTTATTTACTGTTTATAATTAGTTGCATTTTGTTTATTTGATTACTGCATATTTATTTTCTTTTTAATTATAGTTGGATCCATGACTTGCTGTTTATAGTTACTTTATTTTGCTTTCAGCTATTTTTTTGCTTGTATTTTAATATGCATGTGGATCTAGTCTTAGCGGACTACCTTTTTTACAGTAACCCTTGACAGTCCCCATCTCTTGGTTCACTAAAACCTTCTTTCCATCAGTCCCTTAACCGTACCTCTCTATAGCCTAGGTTATGGGAGGAAAGGAATCCTTCTGTACAAACTTATTTTCGGTTATGCTTAACCAAGACCTCTCCTACTGCCTTGATAAGACATGGTCGATATAGGAGCAATGTTAAATATGTAATGCCTAGACTTCCTATAGAGTCCGTGACTGCGATCAGAAGAACCTCATATTCTTATACCTCTTCTTGGAATTTGGCCTTCTTAAAAGTCTATTAATGTGCTTCCCACGATTAGCCAAACTTCCTTAAGTGGGTAGATCCTTGAACTTAGTGTCCTCTATCTTCTAAAATAGGATGCCAAATTGGATTCCAACCGTAACCGTTCTCCATCTATTTGAAAGTTACGATACGATCTTCATATTGTCTTTTATACCCCTTTGCTCGTGCAGTTAGATAACCGCGACAAAATATCGCAACCTTGATTCTTTAAATTCCGTTATATCATAAAAATTGTGCTTTAGTCTCAATTTCGAAACAAAAATTTCTGAAGTGTAATTGCAAGCTTCTCTAGGAGTATCAAATGATTGGGATAGATTGGTTCCAACTAGACTAATAATTCAGTGGTTTTTAACGTCTACTTCTACTACAAAAAAGTGTCTTTTTAGGACGACACTATAAGGAACACAAGTATAAAATGTCCTAAAAGTATAGTTCTAGGGACGGCTATATTTTTAGTAACAAAAAGTTGTATTTTTTTGGGACAGATTATGAAAATAGATCACTATTTGGGACTAATAAAAATTTATGTTCCAAATAATACACATTTCCGTCCCAAATAGGTCGGCGAGAATGCCCACACATTTGGCGGCTAATTGCCAAATTTTATGGGGGGGAAGTGTACCTCCATATGTTTTCACCTTAACCGTTCGATCGGATGGCTTAATCTAGACCGTCCATCCCAAAACTTTCAGAACTTAGTAGATCAAAACTTTCAGAACTCAATATCAAAACAACCTAAATCTCTCTCTTTTCCATCAAAAACTGGGTGCTGCTGTTTTCTAAAATAGGTGCACATTGTCATTTACTGTGTCATGTCAAGTCCGTGTCCGTGCCCATACATATCTTGAAGCCCAAATCCCACAGGCTATCTTGCATGGATAGGAGCATGACACAATATGGACAGTTGATTTATTTGTGAAAATTTAGGATTTTTTAATAAACATTAATTCATCCTTGGACATTTGTGGGATTTAAAACATAATTAATTACTCCCATTCTGGAATGATGTTAAACATATTATAAATTGAGATGAGTTTGAACCTGGCTATGTTCTTTGTAGATTTTAATTTGTCAAATTATTGTGATTAGCGTTCATGTAGGAATTATAAGTTTCAAAAATATGCGGGGATAGCTCAGTTGGGAGAGAACCTAAACTAGATATATTTTTGTTGAGTGGAACTTTGGGGTTATTAATTATCTTTATAAAATTAAATATATTTGGTAATGCATGTGTTGGGATTGTGAACTAAATATATTTTTTGGTTTGTGATATAATATTCAATGTGCTAGATGAGTACGTTATGAACGACAACATTGTTTTTGATGTGCTAGTAATTTTTTGAGCGTCTACATTTGCTTTGATTTTGCTTGAGAGATCTATCTGATTGTTATGGCTAACACTCAAATAGATTGTTATGGCTAACACTCAAAATTTGAGTGTTAGCCATGGGTTTTATGACGTGGGTGAGTGGCTAATTGCATTTGTATTGTAGATTGAATTTAGCAAGTGCGAGATCATATGTGGGTTCATTGCATATGTATTTTAATTGGTTGCACATTTTGGTCGTTTATTGTATGTTTGTTGATATAATAAAATATGTGCAGCTTGGTCCATGTGCTCAAGTTTAGAGTAGTTGTACAATTTAATTCTTGAACTAAATTCTCTAGTGCTAGTGTTACTTTTTTCCTTTCTCTTTTGTTTGAGATAAATATTGAAGGCTTGTTGTAGTGGTGGTTGAAATTCCTTGTCAAGGATACCCTTACAAGACTACATTCTGACAGCTAGAGATTGATAAACATGTAACGAACAATCCCTTCCTCTATATATTATTAGTTATTGCATCTTGCAAATATTGACACAAAGTTGATGATTCAGTTTCTCCAATATTCAGCTTGTTAAGAGATCAGTTAATAACTTTCGCAATGCCTACCGAAGGTTGTTCCAAAATTAATAAAGGCTTCTTAGTCTTACAAACCCTTGATCATAGATGGTGGTCTAATGTATTTATGATGGTTGATTGGTATCATTAATCGACATAATTTGGCTTAACTCTTTTTAGGTGCTGACCGACACACATAATAAAGTTCAATAGGCAGGACAAACTACGCTTCAGCAGGTGATACATGCTACTCTTTTCTTCACAGTCTCTCTTTTCTTCCAGTATATAATATTCGATGTTATTCCGGTTAGGAGTGTCATTAAAAATCTTAAAGTACTTGTTCCTACCGTTTTGATGGGTCTCACTGACCCAAATGCTTATACAAAATACTTTCTAGATGTCCTTCTTCAGGTAAGCTTTTAACAAGGATTGAATGAGTAATTTGGTTAGCTGTCTTGTTTCTTTCATTGTTATTTTTATTATGTTGTATTTGTAGAGGGCAACCTCGTGCCACGAGGTTCTCATTTAACACAGGTCATGGGGAGGGTCATTAGTGAAATGCTTAAGTCATAACAATTGATGGAGGGTTGGTAACAAACCTATAGTCTTACTTATAGTACTTGTGTCTTTTGAATGCCACAAAGTGGTATACTTTGTTTATGGCTGTTGAGTTTTATGCAGGTTTCTCACTTTATTAATATAATGCAACTACTTATTTTAGTTGTTATATGTTAGTATTTTCTGCCAAATATATACTACTGATTGCTACATTTTATTGATGCTGTATTCAATGACTATTGAATTTGATGCTTGACAATTGATTAAAGTACCAGCAAATAGTCACAAATTTTTAGTGTTTGTCAGCCAAAAGTCTATAGTCATTCTATTTAACTTAGTTATTTTTCCCCATTTTGACATGGAACTCTACTGAGCATCAAAAGACTAGTCTGAATCACCATCAACTTCTCTTTTATATGACTGAGTTTCATTGATCTTGATTTTTTTAAGTTGTCTCCTGAAATATATAGGAAGCTCAGGAAATTAACAGGGCACAATATATATCAATTACCCTTCAGAGACTGGTATGGGATAGGTTGTTAGACTCTGCATCTCTCTTCTTACTCTATTATGCAGTTGTTTTTAACTTCATTTTATATGAGTAGTTGAATTTAAGTTTTTTAAATATTTATGTTAGTGATTTGTTCTCCAAAAGTTAATTGTTGAATCCTAATAGCATATAACATGGTGGAAAGGATATCTATTGTAATGTCCTAAATTCGTGATACGTATTTAGTATACGTACACGTGTTTTGGACCCATATTTTATTTAGTCATGATTAGTTATCTTGGTTTATTTTGCTTGGCTTGGTTTTATTGGCATTGATAATTTAATTGGTTTTAATGGTTCATTGGTTTATTTTTGGATTAGTGAGGCTTGGTTTATTTCATGATTCATTTGGTTTAATTTGCTAGAGAGAGAGTTTATTAGCCTTGACTTGGTTCACCTTGGTTTATCTTGGCTTGGTTTATCCCTGGGTTGGTTCGGGTTGGCTTGGTTCGGTTTTGGGGTTGCTTTTGGTTCATCATGACCCAAAGGAAAACCCCCTACCTACCACCACTTACTCCTATTTATATCCCAACCACCTTTCTCTCTTCTTATAACTCAGCATTTATTCTTATTCTTCTTCCTACACCCAGCGTAGAGCTCCACTTAACCCCACCGGCAAGTGCAACTTGCTTCATGAAGGAACTCACAGTTTATTGTTTCATTTTCTTCTCCATACGATTCTAAGTCCCTTTAGTACTTAGTGTTTTCAAATTCCATGGCTCACTTCATGCAGATCTATGTTTATTTCATTATCGAATTTCTTGGTTTTGATCTACTACAATGGCTTGTTTTCGAAAACTAAGAGTTCCATAGAGTAGGCCTCATGACTTTATACAAGTTTGGTCTTGGGATGGCCGAATTTCACCAAATCCTGGCTGAGATGGAGTTTATCAGCTTTTACGCATGGTTGCATTGACCGTGTGGAGAAGATGGAGTTTTACGCCCATGCATTGCGTGCCAGCATATTTCTCAGCTTTTACGCCCACGTCTTAACGTGTTAGCGTAGTTCCCTTTTACGTACACGCATCGCGTGACAAGCGTACCTCATTTTACGCTGCTTGAATTTTACGCTCGGGGCTTACCCGCTAGCGTAAAATCGAGCTCTGTTTTACGTTGAACTGATTTTACGCTCGGGACTCTCCCGCCAGCGTAAAATCCTGCTAGCGTGAAGCCTTGCCAGCATAAACCCTTGACCCGAGCCAACCCTTGCTAGCGTAAAAGTTATGCTCTAGTGTTCCTCGTATGGAATCTCAATTGCAGAGAGTTTTACGCACGTACAATCCGACTAGCGTAAAAACCCCTCCCGCATGCACCTTGCTAGCGTAAAGCTATCTTACCTTACTCTTGCCCGCGTAGTGCTGTTTACGCTCGGGTTTAATTGGCCTAGCGTAGTAGTACACGCGTAAACTTGGGTTCCTATGGCGTACACCTTTACCCCTATTGTATATTTTTACGCCTATTTTATATCCTTATGCCTTTTATCCCGAACTTGATAATCCCGATTTGATTGACATGATTAAAATGACTATTGTACCTGGCATGGTGTGACCAAGAACTGACATGCTTGATAGTGGCCCGTCGTGGTGCACTCTTGACATGATAACTTGACCTGCTATACATGACACGACAGTGGCCCGTAGTGGTGCACTCTTGACAAGTACCCTGACAATGCTTGATAGTGGCCCGTCGTAGCGCACTCTTGACAAATCAATTCATTGGCCCGGACACCGTGGATGATTGTACTTGTATAAACTACTAGTTCGGTTGTGTCTTGCATCATGTCTAGGGCATGATCCCTGAGTACTACGGTCAGGGATTCATACTGAATATCTGGCTAGGTTAATGACTAGATTGATCAAATAGTTCATGGAGAATTTCCCAGTTACCTGTTGCCCCTTTGGTCCCGGCCTTATATATATATACATGGGATTTGTTGCTATCCGTCGAGATGAGCGCACTTCCAGCCCGCCGTCGAGTGTGGTACCTTAGGACACATGTATCTTACTACAGTGTGTCTGCTATATCATGCTATCTTTTCCTTTTCTTGCTGTGATCACTCAAGTAGTAACAAACAGGTAACCGGACTTGGAATTCTCATTGTATCTTGCTAGTAACTAGGCCTGTGATAACCCTAGTTAGTTAAAGTATCAAGCCGTACTTATTGCTTGGCCGTAAAATGTTGGATGGAGTTACCAGTCTATTCTTGTCTTGATTCTGTACAAAATTGTTACATGTCCTGATTTCTTATATTAATCCTGTCGATAAATGGTGGAAGAAGCCAAGTTCTGTTCAGACGAAGGGTTACAATCCCGGTCCTTGTTTGGTTTACGGGTTGTAACCTGGTTATCTGAATAGTCCCATGGTTATCTCATCGTATATCACCTATCATGCTTGATACGTTTTACCTTACCAACAAGGTTGGAGACGGAGTTCTATTCAGGCGAAGGATTACAACCCCGGTCTTTGTTTGGTTTAAGGGTTGTGACCTGGCTACTTGAATGGTTCCCTCGTACTCCATTATGACTATTATTATTCTTTTAATATCAAGCCTTAATTACTGTCTTTTATTATATAATTATTACTCTTGTGCTAATTGCTGGTTTTAGTTCCTAAGTGAAGCCTCCTTTGTGGCACTTGCTCTTTCTGGGGTCTAACCCAGCTGGTTTTGTATGACTAGATTCCAGAGCAGCTCCAGAGGATCTACCGGATTTCCAGCCCGATGGTATACACCAGGCGTAACCAGGGCAACGAGTGGGTTATTTTTGGCTCTCCCACTCTAGTGTAAAATTATTCTTTTGAGGCGTTTAGCTGTCGAGCAAGTGTTAGCTCGTGTATATTTTATTTACTGTCTGCCTACGGGCTGTAACATGATTGGCAACCTAGGGTTGATCATGTATGACTAAACCCTTGCTAGTCCTCACATTTTGTATGACTAGCTTCATGATCAGCTGAATATGTAATGTTTGGGATGCCTTACTATTGTATACTTGGTGATCTTACATCTTGAAACATTTACTTACTTGTTTGGGATTGAGACACTAGGCTTGTTATTGACCATAAGAGACTGATGGCTTGTAGATAAACCCTCATATTTCTAGACAGCCGTGACCGTGTGGTAAGATGGATTCTATTTCATCATACGTAGCTGGCTATGTCTGCCCCCGCTCTCCAGTATTCTGGTTCTGGGGCGTGACATGGTTTAAGTGATGGCCCATACAGGTCTTGTCAATCAAGAAATGTGAGGGTTTACCGGATAGATGTCTCAATCTGTACTCGTCTTTGATCTTCACTCGTATCTTTTTATCTCCTTGGATCCCTGACTTGATAACATGCTTGCATCATTGTTCTATCCTGGTCCTTCCTTAATATTCTTGATGTCATTACTTCAGTGGCATCGTTCCTGTTGATCAGCCAGAAGAAGTTCGGCCGGCAGCCCAGCAACAGCAAGAAGATCAAGATCAGTCCTCAGCAGCCGCCTCCCGAGCCATGCCTTATGGAGAACCAGTGCCCCCAGTCCAGCCAGTTCCGTCAGCAGGGTCAGAGGATGGGGTCTTGATAGGGCTCATCCATGAGTTGCTTGCGTCTCAGGACCGTCGAGGTGATGCCTTGCAGCAAGCAGTACAAGATGCTGTGAGCGGAAGTGGTCCTCGAGGGAATATTGCGGTCAACAATTTCAAGCGCCTGAACCCTCCCTTCTTCGACGGTAGCAAGGATGCTATTGCTGCAGATGCCTGGCTACAGGACATTGAAGTTATCTTGGAGGCAGCCAGGACCCCTGAAGCAGAGAAGGTGGCGGTGGTGTGCCTGTAGTTACTAGATCTAGCCCGCAGCTGGTGGGCTATGCAAGCAGCGAGTTTGGGTACGCCTGTCATGTGGGTGGTATTCAGTGATATGTTCCAGACCAAGTACTTCGACGCAGTGGCTAGATATGACCTGCAGGCCAGGTTTAGTAATCTCAGGCAGATGAGCAGGACGATCGACGGATATGCGGCCGAGTTTTCAAGGTTGAGTCAGTTTGCTCCCACCTTGGTGGCAACCGAGCTAGACAGAGCACAGCAATTTCAGCAGGGGCTCCACTTGGAGATCATATTGGCAGTAGAGCAGTTCGAGCACAAAACTTTTGATGCCGTCTTGCGAGCAGCGAGGAGGCATGAGTACACTTCCCGAATGATAGCGGACCGGACCGGAGATCGGAAGCGGTCTCATGACCAGATGAACCAATCCTCAGCACCGGCCCCGGCAGCTAGGGCCCTGACCATTGGAGCTACGAGGACAGGTTCGGTTACCTCCTTACAGCATTCTGCCCCGATAAATCCCCAGCAGCAGAAGCAGAAGCGGCCTTTCGCAACCGGTTGTTCTCATTACGGGAAGGCCGGGCATGTTGTTACTGAGTGCCGCAGAGCACAGAGATTGTGCTTGGTTTGTGGTTCGCCAGAACACATGATAGGATCTTGTCCGTTTAGAAACAGATCATCGCCGACAGTAACTAGTCCCTCCGTTATGGGACCAGCACCAGAACCAGCTCCAGTTCACCAACCACAGCAGCTCCCGTTCCTGGGTCCATTACCGTCTCAGGCCCAGGCCTTCCAGCAATAGAGGCCTCAGCAGTTCGCCCTGGCCCAGGCCCAGATCCAGAATCGGCAGAGAGGTATCTGTGTCCTATGGTCTTGCTTTCCGCCGTCGTTATACGGACACATGTCATGTTTCATGTATCCTAATTGCGACGGAACATCCCGGACCCGAGCCATATCCTAGGTCATTCGAAACTGGTTATTGGTACCAACCTTTTCGTATGAGGAGGGGCCCATATCCCTGTTTGACCAAAGAGAGAGACCTCAAGCACAAGACTATCAGTTTGGTTCGTGTTGCTTGAGTTCATCGCTCCTTGGGAGAGTCAAACGTGGGAGTGTGAGGATGATATCCGATCACATTATCCCAATCGGTTTGGCTCGTGAGGTGTAATATCTTCCCTATGCCTTACGCTTCGAATCCTTGCTTGCATGAATGATTGTATGATTGATTGGTAGTGGTAGATTACCTATGATAGAATAGCTTTCCCTTACATCTCTAGCCTCTTGATTAAATTCCGAGGACGGAATTCTTTTAAGGTGGGTAGGATGTAATGTCCCAAATTCGTGATACGTATTTAGTGTACGTACACATGTTTTGGACCCATATTTTATTTAGTCATGATTAGTTATCTTGGTTTATTTTGCTTGGCTTGGTTTTATTGGCATTGATAATTTAATTGGTTTTAATGGTTCATTGGTTTATTTTTGGATTAGTGAGGCTTGGTTTATTTCATGATTCATTTGGTTTAGTTTGCTAGAGAGAGAGTTTATTGGCCTTGACTTGGTTCACCTTGGTTTATCTTGGCTTGGTTTATCCCTGGGTTGGTTCGGGTTGGCTTGGTTCGGTTTTGGGGTTGCTTTTGGTTCATCATGACCCAAAGGAAAACCCCCTACCTACCACAACTTATCCCCATTTATATCCCAACCACCTTTCTCTCTCCTCATAACTCAGCATTTATTCTTCTTCTTCTTCCTCCACCCAGCGTAGAGCTCCACTTAGCCCCACCGGCAAGTGCAACTTGCTTCATGGAGGAACTCACATTTTATTGTTTCATTTTCTTCTCCATACGATTCTAAGTCCCTTTAGTACTTAGTGTTTTCAAATTCCATGGCTCACTTCATGCAGATCTATGTTTATTTCATTGTCGAATTTCTTAGTTTTGATCTACTATAATGGCTTGTTTTCGAAAACTAAGAGTTCCATGGAGTAGGCCTCATGATTTTATTCAAGTTTGGTCTTGGGATGGCCGGATTTCACCAAGTCCTGGCTGAGATGGAGTTTATCAGCTTTTACGCATGGTTGCATTGACGTGTGGAAAAGATGGAGTTTTACACCCACGTATTGCGTGCCAGCGTATTCCTCAGCTTTTACGCCCACGTCTTAACGTGTTAGCGTAGTTCCCTTTTACGCACACGCATCGCGTGACAAGCGTACCTCATTTTATGCTGCTTGAATTTTACGCTCGGGGCTTACCCGCTAGCGTAAAATCGAGCTAGCGTAAAATCGAGCTCTGTTTTACGCTGAACTGATTTTACGCTCGGGACTCTTCCGCCAGCGTAAAATCCTGCTAGCGTGAAGCCTTGCCAGCATAAACCCTTGACCCGAGCCAACCCTTGCTAGCGTAAAAGTTATGCTCTAGTGTTCCTCGTATGTGTTTTCCATAAATAAATTCACTTTTTTTATTGTGTATCTGAGAAAATTACAACTGTAGGAATCCGATCTAGAAGAAGATCGCATTATCCCTTGGACTATGCGAAGAAGAAAAGCTCTCAAAATTTTGACAGTAAGTTAGATAACTATGTATCTGTACAATGAATGAGAAAAAGAACTCTATTTATAGAGTCAAAAATAACTGAAAGGATAACTGTCTTCACAACCTGTGCCTAGTTGAAAATCATGCAGGATTTAACATACGCAAGGTTGTGAGCAGTTACTGGGCGTGGCCTGTAACTGTTGGACACATGGCAATCATGCATGAGTCGTGTGCAAGTTACAGGACACGCAGGCGAGAGATCAGTGGCATGGCTGCCATGTACTCCAATTTGATGAAATCCATGCAGACTTGTTGAAGACAAAATCCACGCAGACTTGGGTAAGAAAGCTTCAAAATCCACGCAAACTTGGGGCAAGAAGCTTCAGAATCCACGCAGACTTGGGGAAAAAACTTCACAATCCACGCAGACTTGGGGCAGAAAACTTCAAAATCCACGCAGATGTGGGGCATGAAACTTCAGAATCCACGCAAACTTGAGGTAAAAAGCTCAAAATACACGCAGACTTGAGGAAGGAACATATAAGTTCAAAATACATGCAGACTTGAGCCAGAAGGCTCAAAATCCATGCAAGCTTGAGGCAGGACTGCCAGCTGTCCTGATTCGACGTGCCTCGACTGACACAAAATCTCTGACAGTGATTGCTTTGTCAGTCGCATTAAATGACAAGAAGCTCTTTTGGTACGCCAACTTGGTGAAGGCTGAGTCTTGCTGAAGAAGATTTCAAAAGTCAAGCAATAGTCGGCTGTGATCTCTCGAGTTCCGTGCATACGTGGCATACGAGAAGACATTCTTCGACTGTCGTGCTGTCAGTCATAATGACACTCTAACAAAAATGATGAGCTGTCTCCCAGCGTGATTTTTTAACATTTGTCTGGATCAACTCAGCGTGACTTTGAGACTCAGTTCTGATCAACTCAGCGTGACTTTGAGACTCAATTCTGATCAACTCAGCGTGACTTTCATTTTTAAGACCTACAAAACCCCCTTCAAAGTTTTCAAAAAAATAATAAATTATTTCGAAATACTTTGAAATCAAGATTAAAAAAATGAATTTAGTCACGCTGAGACAACTTTAAAGAGATATTTACTCCTTAATGCTTTGAAAACATGCAAATGAATTTATTAAATGTCATGATGACTGTTCATTTTTCAAGACTAATTGCATCCAATTTATGGTGGAATATGAACCGCCAGCATGCTTCTTTATATAAACAGGGAGAAGATTCGACTTTAATCTTCATCTTACGTCAACATGACTACGAAGGAAGAAGCTGAAGAAGAAGCAAGAAGATTGGGCTTCTGTGCACATGGCGACCCTACTCTCGGGGGTAAGGAACCGGAGCCTTTAGTTTTCGAGTTCAAAGATGAACCTACACAACTAGCCAAGAACTTCCTGAGCCACTTTGGTCTGGACGGCTCGTCTTCTTCCAATGGACGCAGCCTCGCAGAGCAGCGTGAAACGTTCAATATTCTGTTACATCGTATGGGAGTCACTAGCATAGAGGAATTGGGTGTCAAGTTTAGTCGCTCCGCAAAATAGAGCGTGTCTTTTCATGCTTCTGTTTTCTTTTGAAAATGTTGCACTTCTTCTTTTCCTCTTTTGTAAGGCCATCAGTACTCAAATATTTCTGTGGTACACCTCTATGCTGAAAACTAGCTTTACTCCGAATAGCGTGCGCTAATGAAAAGCATTAGGTAGCTTCTTTGACTATTTCAAATGTTATGTTGTATTTCCAAAGCACACGTGACACTCATTCCGTAATCATGAGCGCTTTTTATTCGGATCTTTCCAAAAATAGACTTGCACGTCCATTTTAAAATAAATAGATGAGTTTCACGCATACTCATTCCTTCATTCTTCTTCTTCTTCTTCTTCTCTGAGAATAACCTTTTTGCAAGATTCCATTCTCAACAAGAAATTAATGATAGCAATGCTTTCTGATCTAGATCTCGATGGTGAGTCTAACATAGTATGTGTATCACTTTTCACTGTTGAAGATGAGCTTTTGTTTTTGACTAAACAAGGTGCGCCTGACTGGCCAGTGCGTGTCTCATGATAATGACACTTCTGTTAATTAATTTCTTTTTCTTTACTGCTTTCTGCAGAAGCTTGGCTGCAAAATTTTTTAAGAACTGGCATTGGCGATTTGGATGCTGTGGGGAGCGTTCTTCTGACACCAACATCAGGGAGCTCATGCGCTTTTGACGCGCAAATCAGACAACTCAGAACTCTTCGTGGGATAGAAGGGTCTTCTTCTGATGGTAGGAAGAGCCTTTATACACGGAGAGTTGGACGGTGGAGTCAGCTCTACCCCGAGAAATCGGGTAGTAGAGCTCCTTTCACGGCAGAACTAGGAATTGTATCCCAATGTTGGATACATTCCTGTCTTCTCTGAAAGGCCGCTCCCAATCCACCAATTGTGTTGACAGCAACACGTTTTCGTGCTGCCCTACTCTGTGGTTCTCCTCTCGTCTGAGAGATAAGACTAGAGTTTGATTCCTGCTGGACAATCAGGAATTGCCACCAACAACGAATCTGCCAGAGAAGATCAAAGAAGAAATAGATCTCCATTAGATTATTGTTGTGTACATAGAATGAAAATCCAAAATTGTAATAGATTTCCATTATGATTTGTAAGAAAGTCTAAGAAAATATAATAGACTTTTTATGATGAAATGAGAGTGGAAATGATAATTCTTCTATGCTCAATGATTTATATTTATTTTCATGAATTGTGGACATGATAGATAATGAAATCTTCTTTTCTGATTTAGAGTACATAATATTATCAGAGGTAATATGGACATGATAATATGTAGAAACTCAAAAGAAAATAGATTGATTTCTATGCAGAGGTCAAAAATAGAAAATGACAAATGAGCAGTAGATTCGGCATTTATCCAGAAGTTATGAAAACGTGATAAGTAACGAATCCCTTCTTTTTGATAGATTGATAGAAGATTATGAACGGACGAATCGTCAGATGGATGTAATAAATGAACGAATGAACCGTCGGATGAATGTAATAAATGAACGGATGAACCGTCAAGCATTAATGAATATGTGAACCGTCGGATGAATGTGACGCTTCATTATTTGAAGAACTTTTGCCTATAAATATAGCAGAATTCTGACAAGAACAAACACTTCTATTCTTCAACATAAAAATGTCATCTGAAGAAGCATCCAAGAAAGCTGGAATCGCCCTGAAGGTTCAGAAAGGTACTGAAGAACACCCTGCTGAATCAGTTCAGCCGAAGGAAGTAGAAGCAGGCAAAGGTTCGTCTGCACCCAAGCCACCAAGGGACATTCTGGACTTCCTGCTCGAACCAGGAAGGACTGAAGAAGAAGAAGCCATGAGGATGGCCGCTTGCAAGTTCCTCGTGGGTTCTAGCAAGGAGGTTCTCGGCTCTTTTGCTGACCGCATTTTTGAGAAGGACGGCAGTAGCCCGCGTCCAAATGTAGAGAAGGATGATAATGATCTTCCTTAAAATCATGTACTATCATTCATGATTAAAATAAAATAAAAATTTTATTTTTGAGCATGAACTTGTCTAATGATTTACAAGCATTTACATTTATACATAATACTTTTTAAGGAATTTGCCATTAATAGGCATCATAACTTTTTGACCATCCAGTTCTGAGAGTTGATAGGCTCCATTTGAGAAAACTCTGCTTACGACATAGGGACCTTCCCACTTTGCGTCAAATTTGCCCTTGTTCATATGAGTCATAGTCATAGGACGTCTGACTGTTAGAACAAGTTCTCCTTTTTGATACGCTCGAACTCTGACTTTCTTGTTAAAAGCTCTTGAGATTCTAGCTTGATAGAATTCAATATTCTGTTGAGCAGATAATCGTTTCTCATCCAAAGCTTCTAATTCTTGAAGTTGAAGACGATCATTATTTTCGGCAGTGAGTTCATTAGCGATTGCTATCCTTAAAGAAGGAATTTGAATCTCTAATGGAAGAACAGCTTCGCAACCATACACCAGAGAGAAAGGTGTACATTTAGTAGCATTACGAACTGTAGTACGGTAAGCCCACAAGCATTCGCCAAGTTTCTCACTCCAATTACGTTTATTAGTAGAGACAAACTTCTTTAGGAGTTTGATGATGGTCTTGTTGAAAGCTTCTGCTAATCCGTTAGCCGTCGGATTATATGCGGTAGAAGCCACATTGTTGATCCGATGATCGTCACAGAATCGAGTAAACTTCTGACTGACAAACTGTGGTCCATTATCATGAATAATGCGTCGAGGAACACCAAATCTGTAGATGACATGATGTTTGATAAAGCTGATAACATTGAAAGTCTTGACTTCAGATAAAGGAATGGCTTCGGCCCATTTGGAGAAATAATCGGTTATTGCAAGAATAAACCGATGACCTTTTGATGAAGGCGGATTGATCGGACCAATAATATCCATGCCCCAAGCTTCGAAGGGCCATGATGCTGCTGTTGGATGTAGAAATTCTGAGGGTTGATGAATAAAATCCGTATGGATTTGACAAGCTTTACACCTCCTTGCATACTCGATGGTATCTGATACCATAGTGGGCCAATAATAACCCATACGTCGAATACGGTCCTGAAGTTTTTGTCCAGGCTGATGTGTTCCACAAATTCTATCATGTGCTTCACGAATGATCTGCTGAGCCTCATCACCGGCAACACATCGAAGAAGTAGACCGTCATAAGCTCGACGATATAAGATTTTTGTAGTATGATTGTAATAGAATCTGAGTGACCGTCGTCTAATAGATGTTGCCTCACTCGGATTATCTGGAAGAATATCATATAATACGAAGTCTAAGAAAGGAAGTCTCCAATCCTTATCCGTATTTTGAGTCTCAGCTGAATTACTGAAGATAAATTCCATGCTAGAATCAGATGAAGATGATAAAGATTTACGACTAAATCCAAATCCTCTTGTTGCATTGACATCATGAGATGTTGATTCTTCAATATCAATTGGAAGTCCTAGAGTCAGGTTATTTTCGAGATGAAATAATTCTCGATTGCGAACAACAATTATCTGTTGTCGTCTTATTGGAATAGCTAACACCGCCGCAAGATTAACAAGAGCATCAGCTTCGATGTTACATGCTCGCCTAACATGTTCAATGAAGAACTCTTCAAACGAAGAAGCCATAGATATAGCCGATCTATGATAAGGAACCAGATCTTGATGGCGAACTTCATAAGTGCCTCTTATCTGATTGACAATGAGTTTAGAGTCTCCGTACGCCTCCAGATGTTGGATATTCAAATGTTTAGCGAGTTGAAGACCAATGTGTAATGCATTGTACTCAGCTACATTGTTTGAACATGGTTGATCAAGAGAATAAGCTCGTTGGATAGCAAGGCCTTCTGGCGACACAAGAACAATTCCAACTCCAGCGACAATGTCTCCATTAGAACTAATTCTTGAAGCTCCATCAAAGAATAGACGCCAAGTAGGATCTTCTTCAGCAATTTGGTTTGAATTAAGAACTTCATCTGGGATTTCCTCATAAAGTTTTGAATTTTCTGGAATTAAATGAGCAGCCAAAAAATCAGCTAAAGCTTGTCCTTTGACTGACTTCTGAGGAATATAATGCATATCATATTGAGCAAGTAAGATTCCCCAGTTAGCCAATCGAGAATTCAAAACACTAGGTTTCTTCATTATGACCCGTATAGGATTGATCCTGGAAATGACATGAATAGTCTGGCCAATGATATAATGTCGTATCTTTTGAACAGCGAACATCAGGGCTAGACATTCTTTTTCGACCGATGAATATCGAGGTTCAGCTCCGGTCATAGTACGACTGAGATAGTAAATGGCTTGTTCATGACCATTTTTATTCTTTTGAGCGAGCAATGCACCCAGTGAATGACGCATTGCTCGGGTATATAGGAGAAACGGAATTCCTGAGACGGGAGGTACCAATACTGGAGGGCTCATCAGATATTGTTTTATATCATCGAATGCTTTCTGACATTCATCATTCCAGACAAAAGAAACACCTTTCTTCATAAGTTTATTGAATGGTCTGCAGCGTCCTGAAAGATTAGAGATGAATCTCCTGATATAAGCGATCCTTCCTTGAAATCCTCGTAGCTCTTTTAAGGTGCGTGGAGGACGCATCTCTTGGATGGCTTTGATCTTCTCGGGATCCACGTGTATACCTTTAGAGGTAATGACGAAGCCGAGAAATTTACCACTAGAGACGCCTAAGAAGGACTTAGTAGGGTTCATCTTTAATTGATACTTACGCATTAGATCAAATATAGTCTTCAAATCTTGGATATGATCCTCTTTTTGTCGACTTTTGACTGCAATATCATCAACATAGCATTCGACAGTTTTTCGCAAATGTTCACGGAATATAGTGCTCATGGCTCGTTGATAAGTTGCTCCTGCATTCTTGAGACCGAATGGCATCACTGTATAACAGTATGTACCGATCGGCGTTCTGAAAGAAGTGTGTTTCTCGTCATCTAGAAATATTTTAATCTGATTGTACCCAGAATACCCGTCCATGAATGACATCCGTTCAAACCCACAGGTATTATCGATCATAACATCAGTGATTGGTAGAGGGAATTCATCTTTAGGACATGCCGCATTGAGATCGCGGAAGTCTATGCAAACTCTGATCTTGCCAGTCTTTTTAAGAACAGGAACTATATTAGCCACCCAATCGGGATGTTGTTCCTCTCTAATGAACCCAGAGGCCATGAGTTTATTGACTTCAGCTTCAATTGCATCAATAATGTCTGGACAAAATTGTCGCTGTTGTTGCTTGACCGGTTTAGCATTCGACAAGATGTTAAGCTTATGAGTTGCGATTTGTGGATCAAGTCTTGGCATATCTTCATAACTCCAAGCGAAGATATCGATGTATTCACGAATGAGTTTGATCATGTCTTGCTTATCAGTTTCTGAAAGACTTTCACTGATGAATATTGGTTTAGGAGATCCTTCTTCACCCACATCTATTTGAACAAGTTTATCTTCAGTCGGAGGTTCTTTTTGCTCGAAGCGAAACTCCCATTGATTATCTAACCTTTAGGCCCATTGTTCTGATTCAGGTGAGATTTCAAAATCTTCTTCGTCTTCATCACTTTCTTCAGAACGATCAATGGAGACCATGTTGGAAGACAGAATGTTGCAGTAGAAATCACCGATACTCGTATCGGAGTCCCAAGAGGTAGTACTAGAAGAATCAGATCTCTTATCTTCGTCAGATTCGGGACCTTCATGAACCATATTGATAAAAGGAGTAGGTGTAGTATAGCCCAAACCGCATTTCGTCCTCTCATATTTCAGAGGAGGAATACGAACTGGCATTTTTCTTCCTTTTTCACTATTGAGGCCAGTTCTGAAGTCATAGCCCATGTTTTTAATGATGTCTTTAGATTGCTGACTATAACGACGTAGTTGTAATCTTCCAGTATCATCGTTTTTGTCGTCGTCTTCAGGGTTAGAAGGATTCTGGGGCCCTTTATAAAAGAATATTAGAATATCTCCTGGCTTTCTGCTGGGAACTAGAAAGTATGAAGATTGTACTGATTCTAGGGATACATCTGTATGAACAGTCTGTACAACTCCTATGGTTATTGTGCTCAAGTCATCTAATAAATGTAAATAACTATGAACATAATTACACACATCAACATACTGTAAAGATGGAGACTTTTCATTAAATTCAAAAGCAGCAATATTTACATCGAAAGAAGGCTGAGCCTTAGAGATCTTAGCCAAATCAATGACTAAAGGAGGAGAAGAAGTACGAGAAGGAATTTTGTTTCGACTAAGATCGATAACAAATGGCTCAGAAGAGGTGAGCTCCCTTGAAGTTTGAGATGAAAGAGTAATTCGCCCTCCAACTGGAATTAGCAGAGTATCCTGTTTCACATGTGGAGATACAGGAACTGTAGTACGCCCACTGACAGGAATGATCAGTGTATCTTGAGTAGGCGACTGAGGTAATGGAGAGATTCGTCCATTTACTGGAATGATGAAAGGACCTTCTCCAGAGGGTTTGGGAGATTGTTGCTGAGTAATTCGACCTTTAACAGGGATTATTAAAGTCTCACTTTGTGAATCCTCTTTCTCCATAGCGTGTATTACCCTTGTATACTCTTCTTTATACATCCGGGAATCATTGAAATAGGCTTCAACCCCATGGAAAGGGTTTATATCAGCAACTTCTTTTTGGACTCTTCTATTGCTGTCAAGTATTTAAAATACTGATGAAGAGTAGAAGGCACCACATTATTTTCATGAAGAAAGGGCCTCCCCAGAAGAAGATTGTAAGATCACACGATCTCGATCACATAGAAAGTGACTTTGGATCTGAAATCACCTATCTGAAGTTTCAGATGAATCTTTCCCAAAGGCTCGCTTCTGCTTTGATTGAATCCCAGGATAGTAGTAACAGTCTTGGAAAGCTTGTGAAGAGAAATTTTTAATTCATCCAACAGACTCTTTGGCATTATGCTTATAGCAGACCCTGGATCAATAAGGATACGATCTATCTTCATTGTATCAATATAACCGGTATAATAGAGAGGCCGATCATGTCGATTATCCTCCAGTAGCATGTCATCTTGTGTAAAGGTGATATTTGGGATAATCTCCAATACACTGTTGTAATGTAAGCAAGTGGCAGGTTCTGCATCTGGCTTCTTTAATTGTGCAAGACAATAGTCTGCTTGAAGAAGTGCTTCGCTTAACGTCTCCCGAGTCTCTTTGGAAAGACGTAGAAGTTTAAAGAGGGACATTCTAGCTGGAGTATTAGCAAGTTGAGCTAAAATATCGAAGTTATAAGGCTTCTGAAGCCCAAGAGGAGAGGACTTCTTGATTGGTTTATCAAACCGAGCCTGTTGTTTGTCTTTCTCAAGAGCTGTAGGCTTGGAAGGAGTAGGCTCAACCGGTACAGTGGAAGGAACAGGTGCAGTAGATGATTCTTCTTCAAGAGGAACATTAGGAGCATCTTTGTCAGCAGGAGGGATATCAGGAATATCCTCAGGATTCTTGGAATAATCCTTTAAATAAGATTTCCCTGTTCGAGTAGCACCAGCAAGTGCTTCTTCTTTATCTTTTGGCTCTGTGTCAGGATTAGATCCGAGAGAAGTCATATGACATGACTTAATTTTTCCAGTCTTCTTGGACTTTCGAGAAGTAGTCTTTTGAAGAGGAGGAGATTCAAAATCTGCCACTAGATCAGGATGAATCCACATGATTTCTTCTGTTTCCATAGTAATTGGCACCAATCCTTCAGATTGTGGAGGAGGAATATTCACTATATCAAGAGTCACCTTGGGAATAGGAACGATCCCACTTTCAAGAAGTTGAGGAGGAAAGTCTCCAAATTGCATAGAGACGACATTGGAGGTGACGGTCTTCTCTTTTGGAGTAAGGGAGATAGCTCCAGATTTAATTATTTTTTGGATCTTTCCTTTCAGTACATAACATGTACGAATTGTATGACCCAGCATTCTGTGATATGGACAGTATTTAGGATGATCCGTCTTCCCAGCTTCATCAGGTTTCTTGATTTCAGGTAATTGTATTTTATTACCTTTCAGCAGACATTCAAAGATACCAAGGACATCGTCGTCATCAAAAGAGTATTCTTCTTTAGGGCGAGGTGCTCTTGGTTGTTGAGTTGTAGAGGTAGGGGAAGTTTGAACATTTGATGCATCTTTGCTCTGAAGATTAACTTCAAGGGTTTCTCTTCCCTTGCGAGTATTGTTTTTAACATTATTGTTAGTACCTTGACCTGTTTTTTTGGGAGTCATCTGCACTCATAAACCTTTAAAGGTTTCAGCACTAATTTTTGTGGCCTTGGCACTAACTATGAAGGAAGGCCAGTCTTGAAATTGAGTAGATCTTGTCCACATGCTGATGATTGGTAACAAGTTTGATTTGCATGTGTCGATGGTGACAGCATCAGGAGTTCCAAGAGGCATCTTCAGAGCTTCTCTTCGAAACCGTTCAATGAAATCCTCTGTAGTTTTATTATTTTTCTGCTTGATTCTAATAAGAGCAGACATAGTCATGTCATTGAGCCCTTCATAGAACCGTTCAAGAAACATCTGTTTGAAATCGGCAAATGAGGTAATACACCCATCTGGGAGACTTCTATACCTTTCATAAGCCGTTCCCTTGAGACATCCAACAAATACCCGAGTAAGGAGGGTGTCGCTTGGTTGCAACTGGTCAGTCATCACTTCAAAGTAATTAATAAACTGACTCGGAGAGGTGGTTCCATCATAGAATGAGATAGTAGGAGGCTTGTATTTAAGAGGATACGATACTTGCTTCCTTTCTATCGGATAAGGTTGCTTGATGCCTAACCTTTGTAAACCATCTTTCTGTTTGAATGCCTCGAATTGAGTTTTGAGATTCTTCAATTCTTCACTAACAACTCCGAAAGATTGTGGAGTTGTAGCTTGTAGAGAATAGTTGGGAGGAGGAACAGCATTGTAAGCACTACCCCCAGCTCCGGAGAGACCAGGAGTATTGGATTATACTGCTGGAGGAACTTGTACTGGACTTACACCAGTGTCAATTGGTATGGCATCTGGTACAGTCTGTCGATTTTGTATCTGAGTTGCCATGAGTTCATACATCGACTTCATAGTATCATCCATAGACTTCATTTGCTGTTCCAAAGAAGCAATCCTTTGTTCTTGAGGAGTCAAAGAAGAAGAAGGTTCATCAGTATTCCTATCAACCATATAAGTCATGACTGTACGAGGGATTATTGATGAACTGGTGGATGTTGTTTGTTCTGAATCATTGCTTTGTGCATCAAAGTCAATTATAGGAGAACTACCTCCAGTAAAAAGAGGTGGGAAATTGGACTCTCCCAGAAATTCAGAATCATCTTCAGAGATCAAAGTTCTTTGACTAGAGGCCAGGACTCTTGATCTTGTGCCTCTATATACTCCATCTGGACTATCAGCTCTATCCCCAGTATCCCGAGAGGTCATGTTAACAGAAGCAAACAAAGGCTCATCTTCATCAGGCATAGGTTCACACTGAATTCGATTGAAGACAGATTGTCGTTTTGTTTGACATCTGCATTGCATTGTGACTCTCGGCTGGAAATCATATTCATGATCAACATAGTCCTGAACCATTGATTGACATCTGCATTGAATTATGACTCTTGGCTGGAAGTCACATTCAGCATGGTCCATTGTCATAGAATTATTCCTTCTTTTCTGTTGAAGATGTTCTCGTAAATCTGTCTGTGACGACTGAGGTACATCAGAGAACACTCTTTGTGTATTTTTAGGAATATATTTCTGGTTCTTGGGTCTTGATGGCTCTTGATTATATAAAGAGTGATTAATATGAGCCACATAATTTTTAGCATACTCTGCATCCGGATCTTTTATTTTTATTTCCGATTGGTGTGGTTTCTTAACACTAGAAGTGTTTCCCAAACGGATTTGATGGAGTTTTGTTCTTAGATCAGTTGGAGGTAATACATTGGTTTTTGAAACTTGGAGTTTTCCTTCCATTGATCTGGATATTTGCAGAGAAGGAAGAGTTGAACCACCCCCTTGATTAGGAGTTGGTAACAGACCTTCTTTTCTAGACAAATTCTGTGTCCAATTCGAAGAAGTCGTAGAAGAAGACATTAAAGAATGTTTCTTCTTAGACTTATTCAAGTTTGGAGACATAGAATGTCCAGAAGGAAGAGTAGTCAAAAGACCATCTCCTTTTCTTTGACTAACAAAATTGTCAGTCAAAGCTGTTCCTGAAGTAAAGACTACAGGAGCAGAAGAAACAACTAAAGAGTTATCTCTTTTCGAAGGGACTTTGTGTGGAAGACCACCCCCAGTTCTAGTAGAACTTGGCAAAGAAGAAGAGACAGCTAAAGAGCTATTCTTCTTAGATGATGTATATGGAATACACGCTGAAACAGGCTTGGTTAAAGAACCAGTGCTGTTAGTGTGACTTTTGAATTTAGAATTACACGGTGGAACAGATTTGGCTAAGGAGCCAGTACTGTCAGCGTGTTTGTTAACTTTGGAAATACACGCTAGAACAGATTTGGCTAATGAGCCAGTACTGTCAGCGTGACTTTTGAATGTGAGATTGCATGCTAGAACAGATTTGGCTAAGGAGCCATCACTGTCAGTGTGACTTTTGGGATTGAGATTACACGCTGGAACAGACTTGGCTAAGGAGCCAGTACTGTCAGCGTAACTTTTGAAGGCTGGATTGCACGCTGGAACAGACTTGACTAAGGAGCCAATACTGTCAGCATAACTTTTGAATGCTGTCATCTTTGAGCGCACAAGAGTGTGCGTGCTTGCAGTAGAGTCTTTGCCAGTGTTAGGAGTAAACACTGTGGCAGAGACTTCACCATTGGCTGCCAACTGATTCTTAGGGACATAGACAGAGCGTCCCTTCGACTTGGCAGTGGTAATGGAGGCTGAAGTGGGCTTGCCACCCTAAGCCCGCTATATTTCTTCGTAGGCGAGTTGATCAAATTGGATCGATATCACCTTCTTCGTCGAGCCGACTGACGAAGTGTCGCATTGAGTTGTTGCCATCTCAGAAGAGGAGATGGTTTTCCCCAGCAGAGTCGCCAATTTGTTTTCCATAAACAAATTTACTTTATTTATTGTGTATCTGGGAAAATTACAACTGTAGGAATCCGATCTAGAAGAAGATCGCTTTATCCCTTGGACTATGCGAAGAAGAAAAGCTCTCAAAATTTTGACAGTAAGTTAGATAACTATGTATCTGTACAATGAATGAGAAAAAGAACTCTATTTATAGAGTCAAAAATAACTGAAAGGATAACTGTCTTCACAACCTGTGCCTAGTTGAAAATTATGCAGGATTTAACATACGCAAGGTTGTGAGCAGTTACTGGACGTGGCCTGTAACTGTTGGACACATGGCAATCATGCATGAGTCGTGTGCAAGTTACAGGACACGCAGGCGAGAGATCAGTGGCATGGCTGCCACGTACTCCAATTTGATGAAATCCACGCAGACTTGTTGAAGATGAAATCCATACAGACTTGGGTAAGAAAGCTTCAAAATCCATGCAAACTTGGGGCAAGAAGCTTCGAAATCCACACAGACTTGGGGCAAAAAACTTAACAATCCACGCAGACTTGGGGCAGAAAGCTTCAAAATCCACGCAGATGTGGGGCATAAAACTTCAGAATCTACGCAAACTTGAGATAAAAAGCTCAAAATACACGCAGACTTGAGGAAGGAACATATAAGTTCAAAATACACGCGGACTTGAGCCAGAAGGCTCAAAATCTACGCAAGCTTGAGGCAGGACTGCCAGCTGTCCTGATTTGACGTGCCTCGACTGACACAAAATCTCTGACAGTGATTGCTTTATCAGTCGCATTAAATGACAAGAAGCTCTTTTGGTACGCCAACTTGGTGAAGGCTGAGTCTTGCTGAAGAAGATTTCAAAAGTCACGCAATAGTCGGCTGTGATCTCTCGAGTTTCGTGCATACGTGGCATACGAGAAGACATTCTTCGACTGTCGTGCTGTCAGTCATAATGACACTCTGACAAAAATGATGAGCTGTCTTCCAGCGTGATTTTTTAACAATTGTCTGGATCAACTCAGCGTGACTTTGAGACTCAGTTCTGATCAACTCAGTGTGACTTTGAGACTCAATTCTGATCAACTCAGCGTGACTTTCATTTTTAAGGCCTACAGTATGGAATCTCAATGGCAGAGAGTTTTATGCACGTACAATCCGACTAGCGTAAAAACCCTTCCCGCATGCACCTTGCTAGCGTAAAGCTATCTTACCTTGCTCTTGCCCGCGTAGTACTGTTTACGCTCGGGTTTAATTGGCCTAGCGTAGTAGTACACGCGTAAACTTGGGTTCCTATGGCGTACACCTTTACCCCTATTGTATATTTTTACGCCAATTTTATATCCTTACGCCTTTTGTCCCGAACTTGATAATCCCGATTTGATTGACATGATTAAAATGACTATTGTACCTGGCATGGTGTGACCAAGAACTGACATGCTTGATAGTGGCCCGCCGTGGTACACTCCTGACATGATAACTTGACCTGCTATACATGACACGACAGTGGCCCGTAGTGGTGCACTCTTGACAAGTACCCTGACAATGCTTGATAGTGGCCCGTCATGGCGCACTCTTGACAAATTAATTCATTGGCCTGGACACCGTGGATGATTGTGCTTGTATAAACTACTAGTCCGGTTGTGTCTTGCATCATGTCTAGGGCATGATCCCTGAGTACCACGGTCAGGGATTCATACTGAATCTGGCTAGGTTAATGACTAGATTGATCAAATAGTTCATGGAGAATTTTCCAGTTACCTGTTGCCCCTTTAGTCCCGGCCTTATATATATATATATATATATATATATATATATATATATTAAAAAAATATATATATATATATATATATACATGGGATTTGTTGCTATCCGTCGAGATGAGCGCACTTCCAGCCCGCCGTCGAGTGTGGTACCTTAGGACACATGTATCTTACTACAGTGTGTCTGCTATATCATGCTATCTTTTTCTTTTCTTGCTGGGATCACTAAGGTAGTAACAAACAGGTAACCAGACTTGAAATTTTCATTGCATCTTGCTAGTAACTAGGCCTGTGATAACCCTAGTTAGTTAAAGTATCAAGCCGTACTTATTGCTTGGCCATAAAATATTGGATGGAGTTACCAGTCTATTCTTGTCTTGATTCTGTACGAGATTGTTACATGTCCTAATTTTTTATATTTATCCTGCCGATAAATGGTGGGAGAAGCCAAGTTCTGTTCAGACGAAGGGTTACAACCCCGGTCCTTGTTTGGTTTACGGGTTGTAACCTGGTTATCTGAATAGTCCCATGGTTATCTCATCGTATATCACCTGTCATGCTTGATACGTTTTACCTTACCAACAAGGTTGGAGACGAAGTTCTTTTCAGGCGAAGGGTTACAACTCCGGTCCTTGTTTGGTTTAAGGGTTGTGACCTGGCTACTTGAATGGTTCCCTCATACTCTATTATGACTGTTGTTATTCTTTCAATATCAAGCCTTAATTACTGTCTTTTATTATGTAATTATTACTCTTGTGCTAATTGCTGGTTTTAGTTCCTAAGTGAAGCCTCCTTTGTGGCACTTGCTCTTTTCTGGGGTCTGACCCAGCTGGTTTTGTATGGCCAGATTCCAAAGCTGCTTCAGAGGATCTACCGGTTTTCCAGCCCGATGGTGAACACCAGGCGTAACCAGGGCAACGAGTGGGTTATTTTTGGCTCTCCCACTCTAGTGTAAAATTATTCTTTTGAGGCGTTTAGCCGCCGAGCAAGTGTTAGCTCGTGTATATTTTACTTACTGTCTGCCTACGGGCTGTAACATGATTGGCAACCTAGGGTTGATCATGTATGACTAAACTCTTGCTAGTCCTCACATTTTGTATGACTAGCTTCATGATCAGCTGAATATGTAATGTTTGGGACGCCTTACTATTGTATACTTGGTGATCTTATATCTTGAAACATTTACTTACTTGTTTGGGATTGAGACACTAGGCTTGTTATTGACCATAAGAGACTGATGGCTTGTATCTAAACCCTCATATTTCTAGACAGCCGTGACCGTATGGTGAGATGGATTCTATTTCATCATACATAGCTGGCTATGTCTGTCCCCGCTCTCTAGTATTCTGGTTCTGGGGCATGACATCTATGAATGATGTCCATTGCGTATTTGGAAATCATCTCATTGATATTTCTGCTTTCTGCTACGCTACCATTATCTTTGGGGCTCATTGATCCACAAGATGGTATCTGTCTACTTCCAGTGCTCCTAATGTGCTTATAGTATTATAAGATTTTGAGCTGTTAGGAAAATGAGTATATTTTTTTTGCTACAAGTAACTATGGCTTCATCTCTTATTTTGATGTACTAGTGTTTGCTTCCACATCTTCTTCTGTATCTGGTATTATGAGTGCTTATGTATGTATGCATTTGTTTCTATTCATCTATTTGCTTAGTGAATAACGAATGTTTAGACAAAAAAGCATATAATTGTTTGGGCCATCCATTAAATCTGAACTTTATATCGTCACACTTTATTGCCACTATTATTTACATAGTGTTAACAGCACAATAATATATGATATATATGTAAATGAAAGCCAAAGATGTAAAATAATTTTACTTGTACAGTCAGCTTGAATTGCACACCAGATGGGCCTGCAAATAAGCAAGGCCAACCCTCGGCCTAATCTAGTTGAGCTCATGCTTTAACAAAAACTTGATATTGATTTCTGGCAAGCACGACATTTATGTGAAGAAATAGTGTTGATTAGCTTACCAAGTGTGCAAGAATGTAGGTTTCAGTGATTTTGTCAAAAAATTTATTTCAAGTCTTTGGGTTTGAGTTTATGAATCATTTTATGCCAAACCAGTATATAAAAAGACTTAAGTTTTGTCCAAGAGGATTAGTACTCTCAAATTCTTTATGTACAAGAAGCACAATATTATTAACTTCAAAGAACATGAGCACGAACATGAAACAAATGAGCTTAATACATTGAAGGGCACTGAAACATTAGCAATGAACCAAATCTAAGTACATCAATCTAGACCATGATGGTTTGTCATTCCGGGTCAACTATCTGAATACTTTGTGTTGATCTGATTTCAGTTCAAAGTGGTTGTTTTGATGCTTATTTTGATGTGGGTTATGAAATTTCCATACATTATCAAGAGAGCTTTGAATTGATTGATTTGGTCATTATGAAATTTCCATACATCTATTTTGGATGCTCGTTTACAAACTTGTATCTCTTAGCTATTTTATATCCTTTCAAGATTTGGTTGTTTTACCTACTCTGATTGAACGTTGATGAATTTTGCTTATTTTAGTGAATGTCGATGAATTTTACTTATTTTCTTTACTTCGTTCATTCTCAATTTCTATTAGGAAAAATGTTTACAGGGAAGTGGTTGTAGAAGCTATACTTTACTATTCTGGCTTCAGTATCCCTTTAATTCATCATGTTACTTATACGGGAGTGCAATTTGTATTTATGTTGATAGTGTAGGTTTGTAATGACCATTCATGGGATAATTCTGCATATTATATTTTTCAACTTCTATTAGGAAAAATGTCCCCACAAAAGAAGAAGTTTATCAAGCCTGGGTTCATGTCAGTATATGAGAGGCAAAGATTGGAAAATATTACTAGAAATAAAATAAAAATGGATGCTTTGAAATTGCAACAAGTTTCAAAGCTTGTAATGAATTCCAAGATGGTTACTCGAACAAGTTCGAGTAAGATGGGGAAAAGAATCTCAAGTGAAAGAGATGATGAGTATATTCCTGTCGGTGAGGATTTGCTTAGCGAGGAAGATAGCAACCATAATGAAGAATCTTCCGACCCTAAAATGAATAAGGTAATAAATTTGATATCGAGTCTTCTGTCTTCTGCCATCATTCATTGGAATATCTTACTATTTTTCTTACGTTACAGGTTACAAACAATAATGACTCTTCTGTCCCTAAAATGAAAAAGGTTAAGAATTTGATCATAAATATTTTTTTTTACTGTTCCAGTGTATAGCTTACTACTATGGTTGCAAATGATGAGGAAAGCAACATCTGGGGTCCTCGAGTCTTGATCCTCCATTGGTGCTGGTCTTGACCCTCTACCAATGCTTGTGTTGCCAATGTCTAGTGAGCTCTGATACGCTCTAATACACCAGTGTGCACTTAAATTTCTTCTGATACACCACTGTGCAGTTGATACTTCTTCTGATACTCGGGTATCCTACTATGGTAGTTTGGTTCTTTATTGGTAGAGCTGGTTGAGCCGCATCATGGATGGGATTGAGCTCTTGCCGACCCACAATGAGCTTCGATCTGATGCCTAGCGTCAATTGGGATCATATCATAGAGGAAGAGTATTTTACTATGGTTTGAGCTTCCTTGCATAGATTTTTATTATGGTTTGAACTTCCTTCTATGTCTTATTAGTGTGTTTCTTACATAGCTTACTATTATGGTTTGAACTTCCTTTACGACATTGTGTTGGAGTATCTTGACAGTTCTGGATATTTGATCCTCAAATTTGGTCGAGGATGAGCACTTTCCCATTTCTTTATATACAAATTGAATCTAATTTTCTTAGATCTACTGACAATACATGTTGCAAATGATGAACAAAGCAACATTTGGGGTCCTCGAGTCTTGATCCTCCATTGATGCTGGTCTTGACCCTCTACCAATGCTTGCGTTGCCAATGTCTAGTGAGCTCTGATACGCTCTAATACACCAGTGTGCACTTAAATTTCTTCTGATATGCTACTGTGCAGTTGATACATCTTTTGATACTCGGATATCCTGCTATGGAAGTTTGGTTCTTCATTGGTAGAGCTGGTTGAGCAGCATCATGGATGCGATTGAGCTCTTGCAGACCCACGGTGAGCTTCGATCTGATGCCTAGCTTCAACTGGGATCATATCGTAGAGGAAGAGTATTTTACTATGGTTTGAGCTTCCTTTCATATATTTTTACTCCTGGTTTGAACTAACTTCTATGTCTTATTAGTGTGTTTCTTGTATAGCTTACTACTATGGTTTGAACTTCCTTTATGGCACTGTGTTGGACTATCTTGACAACACCTACCCTATATACTGGTACATTTATTATGCATTTTTAGGTTGCATACAACAGTCCTACGCGTAGGTCATAAGAAAAGAGCATGAGGAGCAAGAGGCCCGGCATAAGAAAGAGCTTGAGGCGGTCAAGAGTGAGCTTAGGACTGAGCTCAAGGTGGAAGTTATGGCCATGTTCCTGAATGCTCAACTACTTTGTCAACAATCTAATACATCGCCTAGGTAATTTTGCCAACTATCAACTTATTACATTGGTTTTTCTCTGTGATTCCTATGTTTGGTTTTCTCTCGTGGCTGCAATTAATGTTTGGGTTTTTTATCTCTGTGATTCTTCAAGCTATTTCTCCATTTTCTTTCTTTCCAGTTGGAAGTTGAACTATGTTACATTGGTTTCTTTTTTGGACTATGATTTTTGGAGTCTGAATTTTGTATACTGCCTTTAAAGTTTGTTTCTCCATTTCCTTTCTTTCAAGTTGGAATTTGTATTTATTACATTGGTTTCTCTTCTGGACTATGAATTTTTGGACTGAATTTTGCAAAGTCTCGTGTTGGTATCGGTATCGGAACTTAAAGTTTGAGCTGCAAAAGAGTTTTGTTTCCTAATTTTTCTCTTTACATAAAGCTTCCTTTTTTTCATTTGAAGCTTCCTTTGTCACTTGAAGCTTGTCACTGTACATTGGTTTTTACTGTACATTGGTTTTTCTGTACAGTAACAAGCTTGTTACTTGTAGTTCCTATTTTTGGACTTGAAGCTTCCCAATTTTTGGACTGAAGCTTGTTATTTGTAGTTCCCATTTTTTTGTAAGCAGGTCTGTACAGTTTGGAAGAACTGTTAGCAGGTCTGTACAGATGGATTGATCCTTTTGTTCTGTTTTAAACATTCACAAACTAATGTAGTCTAGTCTGTACAGTTTCAAAGAACTTGTCTTTCTTTTCAGGTGGTTTGTATACAGTTAGCAGGTTGCTAATATATTGGCATATCTTATTTCATTTGCAGGTCCTTCAAAAGCATTCTGGATATGCTAAAATGATGGGCGACTATCTTGTGATGGGAAAAAATTTAGGTTCATTTTTTGGGTTCATGTTGGATGTACTTGAATGTTCAAAAACATAGTGTAGTGCTTAATGTTTTGGGTTCAGAATTTTGTATATACGTAATGGTGGAGACAATGGGTCCATTTTGTAATGGTGGAGACAATGGGTTCATTTTGTAATGGTGGAGACAATGGGTTCTTTGTAACTGATGGTGTGGGTGATGTTGTATTTTGAATTTATTTTGGAAATGATGGTAGAGGATGCTTACTGTTAAGCTTTTTCGTTGTTTATCAATTGAACATATATAGTTATATATGGATTTTGTTGTCTTCTACTTAATAGTAAAGAATGCTTGATGTTGTTAAGCTTTTTTTTGTATTGGAGCTCCGACACCTGGAGAAACATCTGAGGACAATGATCATATGAATTATGTTATGTGTGTATTTAAATTGTATGTTTTATAGCTGGAAAATACAAACAATAATTTTATAAGTATTACTTTTAGGACGGTTATGTAATTATCCTAGATATAAATGATATCCTTTTGTGAAGATGGCAAATATTTCTAGGACGGATGATATTCGTCACAAACTCTTTTATTTTGGGACAGTTTAGTAAACCGTCGTAAACATATAATAATTCAAACTCTTTTG
>JANAVB010012597.1:2245554-2353054 GCA_029216955.1 Iris pallida
ATCTCACTATTCTTCTATGTGAGTTGCCTGGTAGTTATCCTTAGTTCGTTTTGTTTTTCCTTCTTTATTTTCCTGTCTTATGATTCATTCCAGTAGTTTCTAGTTGTTCTTGTGCTTTAGTTATCTTTCTTGTCTTATCAACCCTAGCTGTTGTGATGTGACTAGAGTATATTTATAGTTGTAGGCCTTCTAGATGTAGTGTATATTTATTGGGTACTAGACAGCGTTCTACCGCCGATACTGCGGCGTAGGCTGGGCGTGGCCTACGTATTCGTATCCGTATATCCGGGTGCGGTTCGTGACATGTTTTTAGTAGTGGCCCATGCAGGTCAGTCTTTGCTATTAATGCGAAGTCGTGGTAGTACTTGAGTTTATCTGTACTGCTGTGAGCCTACCCTAGGATTAAGGTTGAGTAATGGAATATTTTAGGATTTTGGTACTCGGTCACATATTAGGAACTCTTGGTAGATTCCAGGGATGACCCCTGGGAATCTTATTTCGAACTTTTCGAAACTTTTTCCATTTGTTCCTGTCCGTCCTGATTTTTGAAATATCTGTCCGTATCAAACTTTATTCCTTCTTGGGATGAGTTTGTGGACCCCAGAGGGAAGGTATAAGTTAAACTTGTATATCATCTAGGTTGGGGAGAGAATATGATTTACCAACCTCGTATCATGGTCGAGGTTTATTTTAGATTATATTCCACCATTTTCTATCTTGACCTAGGTAGTACCCTCGGGACTTTCCCTAAGATTTTCCTCTGAACCCTATCTCGGAAGTTGTTTCCGTTGTTTCTATTAACTTACCCTTGACTTGTTGTTGAATTTTAAATCTTAAATATTCGTTGTTGACCTTTGATTTTGTTTTGGATAATTCTTTTAAGAATTGAGTTAAGATATCCTGATAAACATATTTTGGACGAGGACGATGAGAACAGTAAATATCTACTTTATTATGGAGTTTAGAATTTATCGCAGTCATATTAGCTAGCCTGACAAGGACATGGAGCCTGATTTTGGATATACTATCCTAGTTATGGAATTTAGATTTTCTTGCAGCCATACCGGTTGGCGTGGTAAGGAATCTAGATGACATGATTATAGGGCGTATACCTTAGTTATGAACTCTATCGTTTATTGCAGCTATGCTTACTGGCGTGGCGTAAATTCTGGCAGCATGGTTTTGGATAGACGTGTATGGTTATCAGGTCGTATCTTAAATTGATTCACTTCTTTTGACCAAATGATGAGGACAATTCATACCCTTATTTCTCGACTTATCATTCATTTCTTTCTCATTGTATGATAATTTCCTCATCTTGCCGTCATTTCCTTTGCCTTGTTTAGCTATGTCTTGATTACACCAATCACCTATTTCATATCTACATCTGTCATCTACACTTGAAACTCTGAAAATTTTGAAATTTTCATATCTAAATTGTTTATTAAATTTTGATATTGTTAAGATTTTGATTCCCTTCTGTCCATGACCAATCAATTTTGGTCGTCTTGTTTATCGTGCCAAAAAGTCTTGGTTGCTTACTAGACTCTAGATGACTTCAGATTTCTTGGTGACTTGGATTTTCATCCTTGGATGCTCGTGCCTAGCCTTCGTTGATTTATTCTCCATCTTGCCCAAATTCTGATTTATTCGAAAGTTGATCAACTTAGATCATGTTAAGACTAATTTCTTTATCATGATTGGATTTCAATGCTATCAACCCTCGTGCATTGACTTCCGATTTTGATCATGTTTGGATTTGGGACACTCGTGTCTAAACTCTTTTCGACCTTGATTTCATTTCCTGATTACATCCACATTCCTTGTGATTAGTCGTGCCTAGATGATTTGGCATGACTAAGACAACTTGGAATTTCCTTGACCGTGATTTTAACGATCATAACTATATATTTTATCTTGCCTCAAACTAGTGCCTAAAATTTTTGACTTTCAATCACGACTAACTGGTGTGACTACGAAATTATTCGTGTTAAAATTTAACATATTTGACTTTCTACCGTGCCTAATTGACTTGGGTTCCTTCCTAAATTGTGCTTTTAAGACCTTGATTTTGAATTCATGATTTATCGTCTTTCACAACTGAACTTGGATCATGATCGTGCTTATGTGACCTATAATCTGATTTCTATCAAATCTAACTCTCAATCGTGCTAAAAATCTTGAACCCTAATCGACTGTGTCGAAATAGATCTCCTTCATACTTAAATTTTGATTCTCAAGTCACTCGTGCTCAGGTTTCATTCCTGATCAAGACAAGATTTTTGATTTTCCTCGTTCTATTCCAGATCGTTCCTAAGTGGTTAATCATCATAAATTTTTAACGCGTCTGAGTCTTGATTTCACTCATGACCAGATGGTTAATCCTTGATCAATGTTTGTGCTAAACATCTGATTATTCCTAATAATGCCCAATCACGTCATTTTCATCATGATTGGGCCTGTACGACCTTCGAGTTGATTTCCATCAACCTAAGTCCCTATGGATCACCCCGTACTTGAAATTCATTTATATCTTCGATTCTCCTAATCGTCTCTAAAATGTGCCCCAATGACTTGACTTATTTCTGAAATCATGCACATATGATTTTGTTCATTTCATGATTCTATCGTGCCAAATCCCTCATCGTGCCTGAACAATTTTGCATCGATTATCTTGATTGTGCAAAACTCGTCATTTTGGATCGTGCCTAAAATATTGCCTAAATCTTCTATCATGTTTTAACCCCACTACCAACCTTTAATTTCGAGGACGAAATTTTTATAAGGTGGGTAGGATGTAAGCCCCCTGAATTTCTGGGATTTATTTTCGATTTTTCTAAATGATTTATTCTCGATAATTCATTCTATTTAAATTAATTTTGATCATTAAATGCTCTTTACCGTGACTTGGAATTCTAGAGCATCAGGGATGCCAGTCTCTGGAAACTTCATTCTTGAAGTTTGTAGTAGACGAGATTATCTTCACATTGATATTTCGTGTCCCACTCGAACTCGTTCCCTTGTGCTCTTTTTGCTTCGCGCAAGTTCGGGTCAATATTAGACCATTTAATTATTAATTAAATTCCTACTCTTTTCCTTGATCATCATATGCACGTTACCGTGACTTTTAATTTAGGAGCACCAGACCAGTCGTTTTCTCAGATACAACTTGTCATGCCTGATCTACTCGAGACGCTCTTCACCCATGACCTTCGTGTCCCACTCAGACACTCCATTTTGTGCTTCATTTCCTTCGCACAACTTTCGGGTCAATTTAGGCCAATTAATTATCTACCGTAAAACCTAATTTAAATTCCAATTTAATTTCGGGACCCGACATCGATCCAACCTAGTCGACCCGAAATATGGACATGGCCCACACGAAGCCTACTACCCGGTTGACACTTGTGTCCCATTTATTTGAGTCACCACATGCTACTTATTTACCCATGATTATAAATACCTATTTTAATTCAAATATTGCACCATGTCCGATTTTGACCCGACCCGGCTCGACCGAACCCGAACCCAAGCACCATGTTGTCCCATTATCACCACACAAACACCCCACTGATATTTTTATCTACTCTAAAATATCTTATTTTCTCTCTCTTGTATATATATATATATATATATATATATATATATATATATATATATATATATACACACATATATATATACATAATATATATACTAAAATATCTCTCTCTCTCCCCCTTTATTACACTCATACACACACATCACCATCAGCACTTCCCTCCCTCTCTCCTATACACGATCGGCTCACCCCCCCTCTCTCTAAATATATGTCTCTCTCTCTCTATTTCTCACTCTCTCACTTATATACACACACACACAACTCACACTCTCTCTCTCTCTCTCTCTCTCTCTCTCCTCCCTACACTCAGCTGGCAGCAACCCCCTCCATGTTAGCTGACACCCCCACCTCTCCATTCTTTTTCTTCTTCTTCACTTCTACATCAATACAACCAACTCCATCACCTACACAACCACCTCCACTCTCCTCCTCTTCTCCTTCATCACCTCACCCCCTCCGTCGTCGCCCCGCTGCGTGCAGCCTCGCCGTGCCGCACCACCGCCGGCCTGGCCGCACGTACAGTAGCGTGCGCTGCGCTGCAGCAGCGGCCAGCAGCTACGGCAGCAGCAGTTGCAGCAAGTAGCGGCAGCAGTAGCATCTTGCCGCGCCGGTGGCCGCGCACCACCGCGCGCCACCGCCGGGGTCGGCCCCCCTTGGCCGGGCGCACCCCCGGGCAGGCCCCCGTGGCGCGTTCCCTCTTCCCCGGCACGAGAAACACCCTATTCGTACGTTTTGTACGGAATCCCGGCGTGACGCGCGCCGGATCAAGGCTGAAAGTTCGCTCCGGGACAGCAACTTCGTGCCGATTTTCTGGATAATCCGACCGTTGGATCAGCGATTTCTTCGCTCCATCTCAATCGGTATATACCCCTTCATCCCTCTCAAATTTTGCCCGTTAATTCCGTCGTTTGCTATGTAAAAACTGGCCACCAAGTTGACGTTTTAATTGAACTATTTTTGGACAGTTTCGTGACGCCAACTTTGCGGGTTCGTATCTTTGTTGTCGCAGCTCCGTTTTGTGCGCCACTATTTTCTGTGTGCAGCTAGTATAACCTTCTTTCTGCCTCCTTTAGATTTCATTTCAATTTGAGCTTGTTAGGTCAGTTGAATTCGACGCCAAAGTTGGTCGTTCTAATTCTTAGTGTTGTACTTGTAAAATTATATTTTTGAACCCGGGACTCCGGATTCAATTTCTGACACCACCAGTAGACTTGTGGCGTCGTTCTGGCATGTTTTCATATAAGGTTTGCTTGATTTGGAGAACGTGGGCCCTGACACGCATTTCGGTACAAAGCGGGTCCTACTTTCTGAGTCAACGGGTCACTTTGAGATCGGCTCATCGGAATCCAATTCTGGATATACCGTTGAGTTCGTATCATCATTCTGGACTCGTTGACATATAATTTGCTAGATTTTAGTGGGCTCTGGTTTTGGCACGTATTTCGGTGCAAGTCGGATACCAATATCCGGGTCAACGGGTCATTTTGAGTTCGGCTCATCGGAATCCAATTTCGAATATACCGTTGAGTTCGTATCATCATTCTGGACTCGTTGACATATAATTTGCTGAGTTTTGAGGACATTAGCTCCGACACGCTTTTTTGTGCAAATCGGAATTTTAATGTCCTTGTCAACGGACCAATTTGAGATCGGGTCAACGGAATCCAATTCTGGATATACCGTTGGGTTCGTATCGTCATTCTGGATTCGTGAACATATAATTTGTTAGGTTTTGTGTACTTTTATTTTGGCACATTTTCGGTGCAAAGTGTGTCCAACGGCGAACATCATTTTGGTCCGAAATTACCTTTTTGCCCCTGTGTCCAAATTGGACTTATGGATAGACTATTCTAGCTATTTCGACCATTCTGGACACGTTGGTGATGTTAGTTTCATCATCCGACAACATCTGTAGGTTTTTACCCTATTATTATAATCTTCTCTTTTGTTTGTATTTTGAGATCCATCGATTCCAGTGATTTCACAACCACTAAAATTGAATGTGTTGACCCTGTAGATGTTTATAGAGACTAGCTTTGGCCGTGTTTGACCATGGTTGACTACTTTGACTGAACGTCGAAGTAGAGTCAACATTTGACCTAGGTTAGACTAGTTTGACCTTGGTTGACCAGAGTTGACCAGTTGACCAAAAGTCAACTGTTAGCCAAACATTAGCCTAGTTTGACCTAGAGTTGACCATAGTTGACTAGAGTTGACCAGTTAACCAAAAGTCAACTGTAAGTCAACTATTGACCCAGTTTGACCTAGTGTGACCTATTTTGACTTAGTTGACTGAGTCTGACCTAGATTTGCGTAGCTTATACTATAGAATCAAGCCTAACACTGTTGAACCCTAATTAGCTTATATATATCTTATCTTTAGGTCTGTGGCATCACTCTGAGCATCGACCCCATTTGACAGCTCAGGACCGCAGGCGAGTACATTCACTGATACTTTTCATTATCTTGATATCTGCTATATCCGATTCAGTCGTAGTGTCTTACTTGATTCTCAGTCACGATAGTTCACGGACTAGTATATACCAGATTCCTGTCATGAGATGTCATTCTTGGATTTTCTTGGGATACCTGTACTTGCTCGATCTTGTTCTTGTACTTGTATTGACACCGATTCCTGAGAAGGAGTAGCTACCTTCTTAGAAAATCTCGTGCCATGACGTGTTATGTCCGGATCCGTATACTAATCGGGGATGGGGAATATTATAGATAGTATGATCAATGCCCACCTTGAGTTACTACTTGTATCATAGCTATACCCTCACCTCACGATGGGTATAGCCTGACTTGTGCTACTACTTGCTCCATAGCTTACCATCCCGGCCGGGCCGAGTCTACGCACTTGTAGCCGGTCGGCTGGAAGCCTGATCTTGACCCATACCGATCACATTATGCTATAATATTCGAGGCATATTTTATATTTACTTTATCTTATCATATATCCTGTTCTGTTCTACATTCAGTACTTTTTTACCATGCTATGATATTCAGATTACTCACATGCTCTACATGCCTTTATATTGTATCTTGATTGGAGACTAAGCTCTGCTCGGGAGAAGAGTTACAACCCCGATCCTTGTTTGGTTTAAGGATTGTAACTCAGCTTCCGAACGGAATTCCCAAGCCTTCATATATCTTTGTCTTGTAGTTCATTATACTGTCTCTTATAGAATTTGTCAATTCACATGGAACTGCTGTTAGTGCTTGTACTTGCTCATTTTCCTGACAGGATACCGTTGATAATATTTTAGGAGTTGTTATACCATTAGTGGACTTCATGATGTTGCTAGCTGAGGTGGATCTCACTATTCTTCTATGTGAGTTGCCTGGTAGTTATCCTTAGTTCGTCTTGTTTTTCCTTTTTTATTTTCCTGTCTTATGATTCATTCCAGTAGTTTCTAGTTGTTCTTGTGCTTTAGTTATCTTTCTTGTCTTATCATCCCTAACTGTTGTGATGTGACTAGAGTATATTTATAGTTATAGGCCTTCTAGATGTAGTGTATATTTATTGGGTACTAGACAGCGTTCTACCGCCGATACTGCGGCATAGGCTGGGCATGGCCCACGTATTCGTATCCATATATCCGGGTGCGGGTCGTGACACTCAAGCAAGCACATGCCTCCTACATGACACTAATACTGATCCCATACCACTAGTCATTACGACTTGAAGATTCTAGACACTTACCTAATCGAATTTTATAGCAAGGTTCTATTTGTTATAGAATCTCATCTCTTGGTCATAAATTCTCTATTCCCAAGGTTCTTTAATCTCATCTCTTACTTACCCATGTTAGGCGAAGACTGAAAATATGTCGAACCAACACGTTCTAGTTACATTCGAACAAAGAATACCCCATTTTGTAGAATATAACGTCAAATTGGATTCTTTTTATAACTATCCCTCCACCTTTTTTCGACTTACGATACGACGTACTTACTCTCCCCCTCGTATTTTAAATATCGTTATTCTTTGATATTAAGATTATTTTTAATTTCGAGGCAAAATTCTTGTCAGTTGGGTAGGATATAAACCTCCAAGTTTTTATGGATTTTTTTTTATATTTTGCTTAAATGAATAACTTTGGATTTTTTTTAAATATTTTAAAATGATATTTCTAAATAAAAGCAACCTTAGTCATTGTTAAGTTTTGTTGTGTAGGTTGACTTGAAAGCATGACACAACTAGCGCAGTTATGCGACATGGCTAGTGTATTAGCTATAGAAATCTCTATGTTTAACCTTTAGTTGCTTATATTTTATTAAATCATATTATGATTAATAATCCATGTTTTTAATATTTATTTAATTATTTATTTATGATTTAGTTAGTTTTGGACAGGTTTGAAAATTTTAGTATTGCTAGTAAATAATAATAATAGTGGTAATATGCACCCCGCAAATGACCCCATTTATTTGATTGATTGTTATTATAATTATAGTTATTACTTTTATTTATTTATTTATCATTATCATTGCTAACAATATCATTATTTTCCCATGTATTTATTTTCTTAGAAATGATTTCTAATATATATAATAGGTACATTTATGAAGGTAAATATTTATAGAAATAAAGTTTAGAAAAAAAAATTTTGTATACAGATTTTTATAACTTTTTATAGGCATTTAGATATATCTAATTGCTTATGTATATACATATATATATAGATATAGTATTAAAGTAAAAATATATATATAAATACACAAAATTCAGTACTGTTCACAACCCATGAACAGTACCTGAGTATTCCCGATTCAGAAATATTCCTGCGCTCAACTGGAGATTTGTTCAAATCTCAAACTTATGCAATCAAATCCTCCAGCAAGGTTCGCAAATCCCATCCAGCCTTTAAATTCGAATCAAACCCTAAATTACATATCAATCGAATCCAAATTGGATTAGAGATTCTAATACCCTGTATAAACCCGATACCCCGGGGCCGAACCCTAGATTTCCTTCAGAAGTTTCCATCGAACCTCCTCTCCAACCCCAAACACCAAGTCCAGCGAGTCTACAGACTCCTTGTGCGACCCCCCAGCCGTCTGCACGCCGCGTACGGCCGTCGAGTTGTCGGGAAGAGCCCCAACCCGATAGAGAATAGAGTCCTTTGTTTTCATTCGACATATTAGGTGCACATCTTTCGTAGCTCATATCTCCATAAATACTCAATCATTTTAGCTTCTATAAATTCGTGTATGAAGCCTATATGAACCCCTCCAACCCCCCCCCCCCAAATTGAATCCTGGCAAACCCAAAAGATTTCTCGAAAATCGGAGCAAAGTTGCCCAAAAAACTGTTCGACAAACAGGGTATGGAGGCTGTCAAAACCTCAACTTGGAAGCCAAATTCCAATATGTACATTAGGGTTTTAGATAAAATAATTCAAAACAGTCAACGACAACATAAACGAGATTACAACGCACCTAGTAGTTTTACTTTTCAATTAGTATGCATGAGGTTATTCAATGTTAAATTTGGAGGAATGTCTTTAAAACGTAAAAATTTGGAAAACTTTTTCCGATACGGCGTACGTCCCGACAAATCAGTCGATATGGTCGCAAACTATATGCATCGAAAGGAGCGTATGGATGTTGCCAACGTGTGGGAACTGACGGAACTTGAATTCGTTGCGTGTGCGCGACGAAATCAGTACGTATCTGTCAAGATACTCCCGTATCAACCTATTGCAAACTTGGCCATAACTTCGTGTACAGTCGCCGGTCTGAGATGAAACTTACGCCAACAGAACCGTATCGCAATTCTGGTCCTGTGTGCCAAGTTTGGTCCGATTCTGAGAAGGTCGACCGGAGCGCCTATTTGGCGGGCCCGTGACCCAATCCAACGGGCAAAATTGTGCACGACTCGCCGAAATTCAACTTTTGATATACGGTTGGGTTTGTCTTGTCAAACCGGACCCGTAGACATGTAGTTTGACGAATTCAGAGACCATAGACATTGGTACGCATTTCGGTGCAAAATGGGTCGAACGGCGGACATTATTTTTACCCAAAATTACGATATTGCCCCTGTATCCAGAATTGGACTTTTGGACAGGCGTTTCAGGACATATCTTTTATACCAAAAATGTTCACGTTTGGAAGATTTGGCTTTCTTGCTTCATCGCTTTGCCGTTTTGAGCTATTGTATCATGTCCTTTTGCACACAACCTCAGGCAAGATACCTTGCTTTATTTACTGTTTATAATTGGTTGCATATTTTTTATTTGATTACTGCATATTTATTTCCTGTTTATTTATAGTTGGATCCATGATTTGCTGTTTATAGTTACTTTATTTTGCTTTCAACTATTTTCTTGCTTATATTTTAATATGCATGTGGACCTAGTCTTAGCGGACTACCTTTTTGACAGTGACCCTTAGGAGAGTGAAGACAGTTAGATGTATGGGCTACCAAAATCCAAAAGTCGTAGTAACTACGTATTACGGTAGTCGTGTCGCGATGGTCACTAGCCTCGAGCTATGTAGACTGATGGGTCACGTGGGCCGCTAGCCTTGAGTTATGCCAGCTGATAGTATTGGTACTTGACGTGTGTGTGTCGTGAGATAGTCTTGGGGGAGTTAGCCTTCACCTGTCCATACATCGAGATGTCTTCTAAATTACATACTAGATTGGTTCGGTGAACTTATTTAATGTCATGTCACACTTTGTTCTAGTCATGGCACGGGGCAATGTCATATCGCGGAATAGTGCGCTATCCCTTGTCCTTGTTTGGTTGTAAAGGTAGTCTACTATTTTGATGATGGAATATTGGGCCGTGTTATGGTTGGAACACTTCACTTTTACTTTGTGACGTTATGACATAATTTATATTCAGTATTTATGGCATGTTCTTCCTGTATCATGTTACGTCTCTCTGAGGACCTGGTGATCTCTCCAGGTGTGCGCCTTTGTGATGTTTCGTAGGTGCTCTAGCCAAGGCCATATTTTACTCTTTTCCTCCAAGGTGATTGCACGTGGATCGCCTTCGCATCGCTCGACAAATTTATTTGTTATGTATTTCTTCTCATTTTAGTTGGTAGTGGATTTGTCTCCGCCCAATGATTTGTAAATGATAATTCATGAGTTGATTTATAAATTCTTTCTTCCTTATTTATGGATGAGATTAGTGTCGTGGATTACTACATTATATAGCTTATGTATACATACGATGGTTCCATATATTGGAGTTTACTTTGTATGTATGCAGCTGGCATGTCGACGTACTTAGTACTAAGTATTTTGGGACTGGGGCGTTATACCTTCTTAGAAACGCTGTCACTATCCACAATTGTGGATTTATGCTTCTATTTTTGAATTATCAATTACCGAAAGAATTGTGAAAATTTAGTCATTTTATCATTGCTTACCAAGCATACATAATATTCTCACAATATTTTTTTTCTCCAATCACTCTAGAACTTTATATTTATTGATCAAGATTTCTTCTAATATTCATGTTCCATCCGAACATCAATTGTGCTCTAAGTCTTTAAAGATGCTAATCCCACCAAGGAATGACATAATCTGACTATTAACTACACAATACACATAACAATATATGTAACACACAACATGCCTAAAGGTGTCTTAACTAAGAGAAATTTATGTGGTGCATCATGTCATAGTACATGAAGAATGAAATAGAACAGGATATATGATGTCCTTAAAAAAAAATTTCTCATTGATATAGCATTCGTCCGTTTACCAATAACATCCTAATCAATTCATAATCACCTTTTAAACTCGTATAATTCCTTCTCTAACTGGTAATCCTTAAATATCATAATGAACAGTCATTGTCAAAATTATTTCATACTTATACATGTTCTTGCTTGTCGTAATCTTCCTCTCTCTACCAATATCCTATTTCTGAAAAACTCAACATTGCTATAATATCCAAGAATTGAAAAAGACAAACTAAATAGTAGTTACACTGATTTGGCAAAATTACAGTCATAGGCTTGTCACTAATCCATACAAGAGTGGTGTTACTAAAAATATGATATCGCCTCCAATAATCATGAGTACCTTCGCCTATCAACATATATCTAAGGGTTCATATCAAAATTATAGTCTTCCAAACCTTAACATCAACACATATATATATATATATATATATATATATATATATATATATATATATATATATATATATGACAAGTCCTATCTCAATAATTTTTACCTACCTTCTCCCTAAAATTGAAATCCTCAAGTTTTCAAAAAATTGTATTGTAGGGAAAACATGACATCATAAAAGGTCGCTAAAATAATAGTGTAACTAAGGATTCATTTCACATCATCAGGAAATTATAGGAAGATTCTCCTAGACTTCTTCTAAAGTTATTTGGTTACAACTTCACAAAGAACAACCTAGTGCTACTAATAACTCTAGATTCTTTTAGCACTAGTTCTCAAAGTCTTGGTCCTTGGTGTGGGGGCAGTCTCCAACTGCTTCATCTTCTTCCACAACCTATTGAACTTGGGTCCCTTTTTTTACTGTAGATAATAGGGTCTATTTATAATACAAGGGTGTTTGAAATGATAAATGTGCTAAGAAAATTCGAACTCATTAATGTTATGAATGATTTGCAATCTGAAATGCTAATGGCACTATTGAGATAATGAATTTGATAAAATAGATGAAAGGACTAAGTATAAGAATAAGAGTTTGATCCGAGAAGTCAATGATTGTATGAAAGTGATACAAACTGATAGTAATCATATTTTAATCTATTACCATAATGCTTAAGAACATATGCCGCGCTAGTGCATATACACCTAGTTGCAGCAAGCCTTTGGCTTTATGACTCAGATTAAAACATAAAGGGTCTAGGATGTAGTCTTAACAATACTCAAAAACCAATGTGTACCTGTAATCACTTTAACTAAAGCTTATGCCCCGCCAGTGCGCATCTGGCTGCAGTAAACTTACAGTTTCATGAATTGGGTAAATGGCTATAGTGCACATCTGTAATGCCTGGGTGGTTTGTTGAATATCTTTCAACTAAATCAATAAGATTTTCAAAGAGTAAATGCGTCAACAAAAAAATGTTATCATGATGAATGTAAATTTTTCCTTGGGGTCAAATAAAGATGTCATATTCGAAGCAAAAATGTTTGTAGAAATTATAAAGTTGGATAGTCTGAAATGGGTAAAGATCATACTAATGTGAATACACCAGTAGTTGTAGGATTTTGTGCTGATTAAGTCAAATAGGGTAAAGGTTATGTTTCACAAGTCAAAATGAAGACATCATAATTTGATCAAGATATTCTGATAATGAAATCTGATTTAGGAAAGTAGAAGGAATGAGTTAAAGCTTAGTGACTGGTATTAATGGCAAACATGGTTTCTAAGACAATTGGGATGGTAATTATAGCCTCAACTTCCAACTAATCCTATAATTTTATACAACATTATTATTAAGAATATATTGTCAAACACAACTTAAAATATTTGGCCTAACTGGGTAAGGTTACTAGTTAATCAAGATCGAGTAAGTCCTTCGTCAACCATTCTCTGGAATGGAAGGAAGGAAGATAAGTAACAAACATAATAAAGGTAACCTATGAAACTATAAGCAAGCAAAAATAGATTATATAAATAGATAAATTCGGTCCTATGATGCGACGGGTTGAAAATAGTCTAAGTGTGTAAATAGTTTCTAGAGCATGTTTTTTTAAAGTCATTCTTAAGTCTAAAATCAGATTGCAGGACTGCATGTTTGTCTACACTAAGTTGACTAGACTAATTTGCAAAACTGGACCTGCATGGGCCACCACTGAAAATATGTCACGACCCGATCCCAAGATACTGGGTCCAGCCGGATCATGCCAACTTACACCATTGTGAGACGGCGGCAGTAAGCTGTATCGAGCAGTAGTACACAAGCAGAACATTCTAAATACAAAAAATGAAACTTTATTTTAAAACATTAAATTGGAACCAGGAGTCTAAAGGAACAAAATACACAGGCAAGAGAGTATTAAGTTATTACATTGTTCTTATTACAACTTCTATTTCAAGAAAGAAACTAAACGACCAAATGCAGCATGGACTCCGGGGTTTCCTGTTCGGGTTCGACTAACTCCTTGGAACCCAAGTTGGGTCCGTAATAAGAACTAAAGGCCAGCTCCTCGTCATTGCAATTATCTAAAATATTGGTCTCCAGTCAGGAGGAGAGTAAGAACATATATCAACATCCACACTCTAATAAATAATAAAAACATGCAAGGGCAGTTTAAAAGAATTAATATATTTTTCTAAATAATAATAAAGAGTCATTCAGGCAATGGAATCTCAAGAGCTACAATGATGCAATCTATAATTATTCAATAGTAATTTGAGCGTATAACAGATCTGTGATCGGCTGGTAGATTCAATGTATATACAAATATTTTGGCCAAATGCTAGTATACGATACGGCTCAACCCCCTGTGCAATAGGGGTTAGTTCGAGAGAGGCAATTAATATTAGTAACATGGCTTTGGTCACAGTTGCTATACTACTCCCCTAATCCTCGAGTCAATGAGTCAATCAAGCAATCAATTTGGGGTCCGAGAGGGACCTCGTGAATCAGTGTCGATAAAATATATATAGTCCTATTGATGCAGTATATTTAATTATTATTTAAAATACGAACATAAATAGTATGAAACTTGACTTAGTTTTTTTGGTGCTGGTAGGGAGACAGAAAAATACGGCCTCAGACTTAGGTTATGGAACCTACATTAATTTAATAATCTGGTTTAGAAACCATTCTAAGAGTTTTAATTAATAACGCCAACTATTACCTAATGATCAATTTATTATTAACAAGGCTTACATTTTAGAAAAGTAAAACTATAATTATTTAATACTTTTAACCACGTATAATAATTGGTAAAAACAATTTTCTAATAAAACGATTATTTTTATAAATAAAGCGAGATATACTATATTTTATTTATTAGTATATAGTAAACGGTTTTCCATAAACTAATATTCCATTTAGATTTACTTATATAAAATATCCGAAAATATTTTCGGAAATTAAATAGTGTTTTATTTACATAAACTAACCATAGTATTCTAATAGATACTTTTTAAGAAAAAAAATATCATTTTAATAATTTAAACTACGAAAATCATTTATTTAGTAATACCTAAGGTTTTAGAAATATATACATAAGGGTAGTAATTAAATACCGTCTTAAAGCTTATTTAATAAGACACTAATAATATTAATTGCTAACAAATCATTTTAATGAATTTATTACAAAATATTTGTATTAATACTTAATGAGAAAATCTTTAATTGCGCGAATAATTAAATGATTTAAGATGGAAAAAAAAACTAACATTTATTTCCTAAGATATCAACTATACCTCTATGAATCTAATTTCTTTTGCCTATAATTTATTAAAAATAATTACAGTCTTTTATTAATAAAAACTAATATTTATTTCTAAATACTTATATAAATAAACTGATGATTATAATGGCACAAATGTTATTACTAGCAATATTAATCCAACCATTATTACATAATTAATCCTATTAATAGTCATGCACACAAATTAAGAAATAATTATCCCGGGATTGACATAACTTTATTCTGTCAATTTCGGTCAGACATGAATGAGTTTTCTATTTAATTTCCTACTCTGGGAAAAGAACAGAACTCTGGCAGAAAAGTCTTACCAGAAAGTTTGAAGAGGGAGAACCGAGGGGAGGCCTCGGCCTCGGGTCGTACGAAACGACGGGACACGCGCGCAGGGCCCGCGAACGGGATCGGGACGGCGCACGGAGGCACGCGGGGACACTCAAAATGGGATCGGAATGGCGCACGGATGCACGCGGGGACACGCGGAACGGTGCACGCACGCGGGGCTGCCGGCGGAAGGCTGTTCGGCGGTCGGACGGCGCCGCGTCGGAAACGCCCCAAGGGAGATGTTGAAATGTTTGGGACGTCGCAAGGAGCACCAGGGTGCGATCGGATTTGGGAGAGGAGTGTGGAGGAAGTTGTGGTGGAGTTTGTGGAGGTAGAGAGGGGAGAGTCTATGTGCAGTTTCTGAGAGTTTCTGAGTGTTTCTGAGAGTTTGTACGAGAGAGAGAAGATGATAGATCCGGGAGTGGGGGGTTTGTGCAGGGTAGTCGGATGATTGGGGTAGTGGGGTTGAACGGGTAGGGGTTTAGTTAATAGGTTTGGGTTAAAGGGTTTGGGTTGAAGGGTCCGGACAAGAACATCATCCAATAATTAATATTAAAAATCGAAATCTAATTTTTGATTAATAAAATAATAATAATAATAATAATAATAATAATAATAATAATAAACAACTAAAATAGGAAACGAAAGCCAAATAATTTTTTTCTTTGCAAATCCCAATTTAATTAACCTATTTAGAATCAGGGTTTTACAGTGGGAGTGGATCATGACACCTGAAGCTTTTATTCACTACAAAAAGATGTCCAGTTAGCGACTGCCTATAGTGACGGAATGTGAACCGTCGCTGGCTAGCAACGGACTGCAGACTTCTTGATGATGGTCTTGTAAATAGTAAAAACAATACCACAGTTTCGTTGCTAGTTCGTCGCTAAGACGTCAGAATTCACTTAACGGCGGACTAGCGGCATACCTCAGTCGCTACGAAATGTAAAATATGCATGCCAATGGATGCTTTCTTTATTTCTAAAGGAAAATCCTCCCCTCCTCCCAAATTCCTGACTACATCCTCCGCAAAGACTAGATCCTGCTCCTCCGCGCGACCCCGCTCCTTTTCGACGAACTCCCCCTCCTCCGCACCACCCGTCTCCTCTTCGAAGGACCGTTGCGGTGACAACCGCTGGCCCCGTCTCCTCTGTTGAACTCCCCCCTGCCCGCATCTCCTCCATCAATAAATTTTTCTGTAATGAAAAATTTATTGATGGAGGAGATGCGGAAATAAAATTATTCTTGAAAAACTGGAAAAAAAAACAGAAAAAAACATTCTAAAAAAGAAAAAATAGAAAAAATTCTTAAAAAATGAAAAGGACAAAGAACCAAAAAAAACCAAAAACAATTATTAGAAAAATAACAAACTGGATAAAAAAAAGAAAAAGATTTTTTTAAAAAGACTAGAAAAAAAATTACTGGATAAAAAAATCCACCTACTATTAAGAGATAAGATTATCATATTTGGTGAACAATTGTTTATCGGAATATTCGTAATTTCCGAAAATATATTTTTATAAAATAAATCAAACATGACAATATATTTTGTATCCTAAATTTGTTGGAAAATAGAAAAGAATTATGCATACCAAATGCCCTCTCTAAGACACTACTTTACTATGCCATAACAATTATTTTGGCTTAAATTCCTGGAATTTTATTTTATTTGTCAGCACCTGGCTAAAGTTCATATAGTACCATAACAAGTCCCAAAATATTTCAATCCAGCTGAAAATCAAATCCAAAAGCCTCCCTAGATTTAAGTGGTAGGACATTTATCATACTAATGATGATTTTTCAGTCAGAGAAAATAAAAATATTCAAGCTTTCCCTTGCAAACAATAGAGGATTTTTTTTTTACCCTTTTAACTATGGAGCAATAAAAAATAATAATAAAAAAAAACTGTGGAGCAATTTTGGAGCAATTTTCCTATTTGAAAGCTGTGGATAACACTGCAATCACTCTAGTAGGAAAGAAGGCTTAAAGTTGCAGGACTCAACAAGTTCCGAAGTTCTTTTCAAGGCAAGTTTTATATGTGGACAACTCGCACGAAGATTTCTAACCAAATTTGAACAATTATTTCACCCCCAAACATCTAGCCTTCATGCAAATCCACCATAGGCATATATTTTTATTTCTTTAATTCATATCCCAAGCAATGGAGGGTGGCTTTAGTGGTTAGCAACGCTTCGATTCGGTTCAAATCTAATCGAATATATGAAAATCGAAATAACTGTAAATCGTATTTCTCAAAACCGAAAATCAAGCCGTTGGACAAAACCTAACCGAATTAATTCGGTTCGGTTTTCGTTGGTTCGGCTTCATGGGCCAATGTTATGGACTTTTAAATTATTAGTAAAATGAGCCTATTTAAATAACAAAATTTTTAAAAAATATATAACATTATTGTATTTTTGAATTATTATATTACATAGAGTAAAAATATTAATATATATAGATTGAGGGTATAGAGAGAGTGCTCAAAGAAGCACCGTTAGAGAATAGGAGAAGAGAGTGCGCTCAGTTAGTGGTTAAAAATATATTAGTATATATAGATTGAGGGTAGTTTGATAAACTACTAAGTCTAAGTCGGTTTTCAGTTCGGTTACTCGGATCAAAAACCAAAAACCGAACCGTTATTCAAATTTTCAAACAAAAAATCAAACCGATAACCGAATAAACCGAACTGTTTGTCATATTTCGGTTCGGTTCGATTCGATTTTGGGTTTCCAACCGTTATATGCTCACCCCTAGGTGGGTTGGTCTCATTTTTGCAAAGATAGGGACAATGTTAAAGGAGGTTAAATTATCCTAATGACATCCCAGCTATAGCATTTGAACATTTTTGACACATTAATTTTTTACCGTTCAATTTTGGCATCCAAATTTTATAAATTGTTCTTTTGAAACATATTTTATCCAAATTTATTACATACATTGGTACAAATAAGAGTTCATCATGAACAAAATAATATTATTATTTATTTAATTGTGAAAACCAACACATCATCCAACAACAAAACAAACACAAATATTACCGAAAAACTGACAGAATGTGTTTCAAAATATCGATTGATAAAGTTGGCCTGGATACCAAATTCGAACAGTAAAAAAAAAATTAATATGGCAAAAACGTCCAAACGACTATAGGTAAGGTGCCACTATAATAATTTAGCCTTAAAGCATATGTCATTTTTAGCAAAAGTGACATAGCATCATGTTGGTGTTTTTGCCTTTGGACAAGAAAAGATAGTCCCACATCGGCTACACCAAATGGTGAGTATCTCAATATAATGCATTGCTTGTGTTGAGGTGTGCACATGAGGTGTAGTGGGGCACAAGTTTGTGCCATGTGGAAGTATTTTCCTAGAAGGAAAAAGGATTAAATCCAACAAGGATGCAAGTTAATTTTTGTTGTGCGGACTCGGACTCGGACACGGACTCCAGGATGTCTCGTGCATGCACGGGAGTGTTCGGGGGGTAGGCGTGGATTGGCACACTTCTATGCTGATTGTGGGATGATCTAAAATATCAAACTCTATTTTTGAGTATTGGTATTTTAGTCCCACATCGGATAAGAGAAGAGGTGAAGTCTCAACTCCACTCTATAAATAGAGCCCCTTGGCCTCCTTTGAAAGATGCACCAAGAAGAGAGTGAAGGGAGTCTGTAAAGTCCAGGAAGCTCGTTCAAGTCTCAAATATTGACTTATGAGCGTTCCAGAAGTTTTTCGTGAACTTGCTGGTTCCTGGAAGCTGTTCGTGCTCTTGTGGGGCGAATAAAGCTTTGAGCAACGGTGGTTCATTCACCCCAGCATCTCATTCTCGCCTGTCATCGCTGCTGTTGCCTTTTACAGTAACTTCTTTTTAGAAGCTCTACTGCCGATAGTCGCTTGCACAAAAGTCTCTTTAGATTTTTTGTGTATTACGTAGAATCTTTTTAGATCCTCATAATTCAGAATCCTCCAGGATCTCTGTTGCACATCTTCTTTAAGGTGTTGCATTTGAAACGTTGTCTTTACAATTGTTTCAGTTTCAGAATTTTCCATCGAAAATTGTGCCTCGGCACTAACAATCTCAAAGCTTTATTGAGAAGATGGATATGTCTCGTGCTTCGCTCATCGATACCGGCTTTAACAAGTTGGAGAAATTCGATGGTGAACACTTCCAGATATGGAAACGAAAGATCACTTTAAATCTTCAACTCGTGAATGTTGATCACGTGCTGTCAGAAGAAGATCCGATCGTTCCAACCACTGGATCTGCTGCGGCTGTGGCCGCTGCTACGACCAAGCAAGCGAAGTGGAAGAGAGAAAACAGTATATGCAAACTACTGATACTCAATTCCATGGAAGACTCTCTGGTAGAGTCCTACTCCAAGAAGACATCTGCCAAAGAGATATGGGACTCCTTGGAAAAGCTCTATGAAGATGACGAGAACCGGTCCAAGATCTTCATGGTAGAAAAATACCACAAGTGGACCTTCGAAGACGAGAAGGCGATGCTGCCCCAAGTGAAGGAGTTTCTGAAGTTGCGTTAGAAACTAGAAGACGAGAACATGCCCCTCGTCGACAAGTTTGTCGTTGGAGGGATCGTCGCGAAACTTCCTACAGAATGGAGCAACTTCTATGCAAGGATGCATCGAAAGAAGATGGAAATTAGCTTGGAAGATTTCTTGCAAGAGATCCATGTTGAGGACGAGATACGCTCTCAACAGAAGATGGATACTCTGTCCAAGTAACTGGCGAAGGCTAATCTGGTCCAAACCAGAGAGTACCAGGGGAAGCATGCTGCTTCTCATCGCAAAAAGAAGGACTTCACGAATCTGAAAGTGAAGGGTCCTGCTTTCAAGCAGCAGAAGTCCAAGTCCCATGTGACTTGCTTCAATTATGGCAAGAAGGGCCACTACAAATTCGAATGCAAGTCCAAGCCCAAAGAACAAGGTGAGCCTAGTAAGGGTTCCATGATTACTAATCTAGTTGCCATGATAACACAGGTTGCAACTGTGGGGGCTGACTTGGACTGGTGGATAGACACTGGTGCGACCTGCCATGTCTGTTCAGACAAGGACTGGTTCGTCTCTTATGAGCCAACTTCAGAGAAGGTCATAATGGCAAACCAGGCACAAGCTGAAGTACTGGAGATCGGGACGGTGGAGCTGAAACTCACATCGGGGAACACTCTGACGCTTCAAGGTGTGAAGCATGTTCTAGTAATTGCTAAGAACCTGATCTCTGGAAGTCTGCTCTACAATGCAGGCTTGAGGATGGATATCAATGCTGGCCAGTTGGTGATGTCCAAGAAGGGTACATTCTTCGGGAAAGCCTTCCAAACTGAAGGAATGTACAAGATTCAGCTTGTTGTAACCCAGCATGATAATATAAATGCAATCACTTTTTTTGATTATTCTCTTGAGTTGTGGCATAATAGGCTAGGACATGTTCATTGTAAAAGGATTAACAGAATGTCTAGTCTAGGACTTATCTCCAAGTGTGGGGGTAAGGTAGAGAAATGCGAAGTATGTGCTCAGACGAAGATCACAAGGAAACCCTTTCACAGGGTCCATCGAAGCACAGATCTTCTGGAGTTAGTTCACTCAGATATCTGTGACTTCAAACAATTCTCTACAAATGCCGGGATGAAGTATTTCATTACTTTCATCGATGACTTCTCAAAGTATGCTTTCGTCTACTTGCTCAAGTCTAAAGACGAAGCATTCGAGAAGTTTAAGGAGTTCAGGGCCGAGGCTGAGCGGCAAACTGGACAATAACTCAAGAGGTTAAGGAGTGATCGAGACGGAGAGTATCGATCTCATGAATTCTTATCATTCTGCAAAGAACATGGAATCATCAATAAGACAATGGCTCCGTACTCTCCTCAATCCAACGGAGTAGCAGAAAGGAAGAACAGAATGTTGACAGAGATGATGAACTCCATGTTGTTGACTGTGGGTCTTCCAAAGTGCTACTGGGGAGAAGCTGCACTAATGGCAACGTTCATTCTGAACAGAGTGCCATATGCAACTTCCGACATAACTCCTCATGAACTCTGGTTCAAAGTCAGACCTAACTTGAATGTCATTTGAGTGTGGGGGTGTCTGGCTTATGTGAAGCTCCCGAATCTGAAGATTCAGAAGCTGGGGACAAGGACTACGAAGGCGATCTTCTTGGGGTATGCCGAGAAGAGTGATGCTCGGAGATTCCTTGATATCGAGTCAAACCATATCATCGAATCTCGCGATGTTGAATACTTTGAAGACAAGTTTGCAAAACACAAGAATATTGTTCTCGCGGATCTTCCAAAGAATGATGAGGGTACAAAGCAGACAGAAGTCTTTAATGAACCAGTAGTCCAAGATGAAGCTGTCGTCAAGGAGACACCAGCTGAACCAGAACTCGCTGAGCCGTCAACTAAGCGAACGAGGAGGCCGAAAGACTTCGGAGATGACTTCGTCACCTATCATGTGGAAGAAGATCCGCTTACCTATGATGAGGCGATGAAGACCAGAGATGCTGTATTCTGGAAGGAGGCGATATACAACGAGATTGACTCAATCACCTCCAACAACACATGGGTATTGATTGACCTGCCAGAAGGAGCAAGACCCATCGGATGCAAATGGATCTTCAAGAAGAAGATGAAAGCAGATGGAACCATTGACAAGTTCAAGGCCAGGCTAGTGGCCAAGGAGTTTGCTTAGAAGCAGGGGATCGACTAATTTGACACTTATGCTCCAGTAGCTCGGATGACAACCATCAGATTGTTAATTGCTCTAGCAGCAATACACAAGCTGGTGATACATCAGATGGATGTGAAAACGGTATTCCTTAATAGCGAGCTGACCGAAAAGATCTACATGCAACAACCAGAAGGTTTTGTCGTCGGAGGTCTGGAAGACAAAGTCTGCAAGTTGATGAAGTCTCTGTATGGTTTGGAACAAGCTCCCAAAATATGGCATGAGAAGTTTGACAAGGTGATAAGGTCAAATGGCTACAGGGTCAGTAAAACAGACAAGTGTGTCTATACGAAGTTTGCTGACGGAAGAGGAGTAATCGTATGTCTTTACGTGGACGACATGCTAATCCTAGGTACGGATTTAAGCTGCGTCACAGAGACAAAGAAATTCCACTCGACCAAGTTCAGTATGAAGGACTTGGGGGATGCCGACGTAATCTTGGGGCTCAAGATCATCCGGACAGGCACTGGAATAGCGCTGTCACAATCTCATTATATTGAGAAGATGCTCACTCGCTACGGGTATCAAGATCTTCCTATTAGTGATACACCGTACCGGAGTGATCAGAAGCTGGAGCCAAATTTGAGAGAAAGCGTCAGGCAGTTGGAGTATGCTAGCGTCATCGGAAGCTTGATGTACGCTACTACTGCCACAAGGCCTGACATAGCTTTTGCCGTGGGAATGCTGAGTCGGTTCACTAGCAATCCAGGTGTTGAGCACTGGAAAGCTGTGAAGCGTGTTATGAGATATCTCAAGAAAACTCAGACATATGCACTTTTCTACAGTGGAGATCCGTCAGTAGTGGAAGGCTTCAGTGATGCTAGCTGGTGTTCAGATATGGAGAGCTAGTATTCTACAGGTGGATTCGTATTCGCCATGGACGGAGCTGCTATATCGTGGAAGTCGAAGAAGCAGACTATGTTATCTCGTTCCTCCATGGAATCTAAATTCTTTGCATTGGATGCTGCTGCAGATGAAGCAGAGTGGCTTCGGGAGCTCATGTATGATCTTCCGGTGGTTGGGGCTCAGATACCGGCAATACCGATATACTGTGATAACCAGGCGGCAGCAGCAGTGGCATCAAATAAACTCTTCAACGGGAAGAAGAGAACGGTGCGGTTGAAGCACAGAGCAGTACACGATCTTATCAAGAGAGGTGTTATTGTAGTGATTGATGTTCGGAGTCAGGAGAACCTGGCGGATCCGTTCACCAAGGGCCTCAAGCGCCAGCTGGTCGATGATACATCTTGTAAAATAGGCTTGAAGGCATTCTGATAGTGTGTCTTTGTAATCCTACCATAAAGTTTTATGCTATTAGTTCAAAGAGAAATCTACTAGGCATCTAATTTTTGGTTCAAAGGAGGATCACTGACTGGGAAACTATCAGGTAACAGTGGGTAGTTGTTCTCTGGAACATGGAAGGGATACGGACCCATAACCACTGTTGTCTACTATATATTTTCTGCGGAAAAAATAGATCCTGTGAAAGGTTGGCTTAAACGTCTTAATGAGTTCTCAGGCAGAGTGAATGCCTGGTGTGCTTTACAGGAAGCACGGTAGAGCAGCACTACAAGGAGTGAAACTCCATGCTACAGTGGGGTGACTCCACCATGAGGTTCCCAGGTAGGGATAATGCCTCGGCTTTGCAAGCCAAGTCATAGCGGCGTAGCACCGCAAATAGGCAGGTAGCCTAATGCTGTATGACGTAATTAAAGAGTTGTAGACAGCACTACAAAGGGGAGGATGGCCCCATGTTACAGTGGCATGACACCACGATGAGGTACCCAGGTAGGGGTAAAGCCTCGGCATTGCAAGCCATGTCGTTGCGGCGTAACACCGCAAGGAAGCCTTAGGCTTCATGCTGGGTAGTTTGGCACTACAAAGAGGCTTGTAACCTCATGCTACAGTAGTATGACACTACGATGAGGTTCCCAGGTAGGGATAATGCCTCGACTTCAGGCCATGTCATAGCGGCGTAGCACCGCAAGGAAGCGCAAGGCTTCATGCCATATCTCTTTAATAAAGAACACACCTATAGTGTATGGAAAGAGATATCAGGCCGCCTCTTGAGGGTAAACTTGTAGACGCCCAAAATTATATACTGAAATCAGGCTGGCACAGGGCCTTCAATGTGCAGCCAGAAGCACAGTTGATGTCATTATGTGAGTAGGAAGAATTGCAGTTATGGTGCAGAATTCAAGGCTTAGTCCATTCTTGTATCATGCTGTTATTTAACCTATGCGGGAAGATTCAAGTCGTAGCGACATCTCTCCTAATGCATGATGGGCAGTCACTGTGGGGAACGCTCAACCCATATATTGAGATATGTGGGGGATTGTTGGTATTTTTGCCTTTGGACTAGAAAAGATAGTCACACATCGGCTACACCAAATGGTGAGTATCTCAATATAATGCATTGCTTGTGTTGAGGTGTGCACATGAGGTGTAGTGGGGCACAAGTTTGTGCCATGTGGAAGTATTTTCCTAGAAGGAAAAAGGATTAAATCCAACAAGGATGCAAGTTAATTTTTGTTGTGCGGACTCGGACTCGGACACGGACTCCAGGATGTCTCGTGCATGCACGGGAGTGTTCGGGGGGTAGGCGTGGACTGGCACACTTCTATGCTGATTGTGGGATGATCTAAAATATCAAACTCTATTTTTGAGTATTAGTATTTTAGTCCCACATCGAATAGGAAAAGAGGTGAAGTCTCAACTCCACTCTATAAATAGAGCCCCTTGGCCTCCTTTGAAAGATGCACCAAGAAGAGAGTGAAGGGAGTCTGTAAAGTCCAGGAAGCCCGTTCAAGTCTCAAATATTGACTTATGAGCGTTCCAGAAGTTCTTCGTGAACTTGCTGGTTCCTGGAAGCTGTTCGTGCTCTTGTGGGGCGAATAAAGCTTTGAGCAACGGTGGTTCATTCACCCCAGCATCTCATTCTCGCCTGTCATCGCTGCTGTTGCCTTTTACAGTAACTTCTTTTTAGAAGCTCTACTGCCGATAGTCGCTTGCACAAAAGTCTCTTTAGATTTTTTGTGTATTACGTAGAATCTTTTTAGATCCTCGTAATTCAGAATCCTCCAGGATCTCTGTTGCACATCTTCTTTAAGGTGTTGCATTTGAAACGTTGTCTTTACAATTATTTCAGTTTCAAAATTTTCCAACAAAAATTGTGCCTCGGCACCAACACATCAAAGCAATTCTCAAATGTGAATCTAAGGGTGTGTTTGATTGCAAGTTAAAAAATATGTAGAAAAGAAATTAATTCCATGAATTATTTTTCTTAGGAAAAAAGTTCCATGGAAAATTTAGTTTGGATGTTTTATTGTCATTATTTTCCACGGAAACTAGTTATTTTCCATGGAGAATAATATTTTCCTATGTGTTGGACAAGTTTTATTTTCCATCATTCTATAAGAAAATATGGAAAATGATAGTTTCTTGGAAAATAATTCCATGAAAAATATAAACTATCAAATACTACAAATGGTGAAAATTTTGAGATGAATATATTTTTCATGGAAAAAAGGTCTAATCAAACACAACCTAAAAGTTATTTCATCGTACGTGAATCCAGTTCTTGACCCATGAAATCCGTATTGAATTACATGGTCGAGGGAGGTAGGATAATACAAATATTGACCTTTAACCATCACACCAAAAGTGATAGAAACTTTGACAGCAGGAGCCAAGGTATATAAACCTCATGTTTTGTAGTCATGACCTGACCACCTTATAACTTTGGACAAGAAAGTGCAACTTTTGCCATCGACAGACTTTCCTTATGGAGGATCTCGGAAGGGTAAATATGTACGTAGTTTTACTTCATTCCATATTTCGAACTGGATTCTCCATGTTGTAAATTTTTTAGACAAACTTTACAATTATAATTTGATAGTATATTGTAGATATATAAAATATCAAAATATACAAATACAATAAAGTCAAATAAATATATGTCGGAAAAGTGAATGTATATTTAAAATAAGGATAAATTACAAAAAAACCCCTCGCTAAATGTGCACCTTTTACGTAGAAAGATCTTTTAGTCAAATTTAGCAAATAAAAACTCCCGTAATCTATGACTTGCTCGTCTAGCCCCCCACCGTCTGTTGATCGTTAGTTTTGAGTAATGACATTTTTAAAAAAAAAAAATCCTAAACACTACTAAAATACAACGATTTAGCGACGGTCCTATCCGTCGCTAATCCGTTGCTAATTGAAATTACCGACGGATTACCGACGGATATGAGCTGAAAAAATCCGTCGGGAATAACCTCGTCGCTAAAACTAGTCCGTCACTAAGTAGTCGCTATCAAAACAGTTAGCGACGGCTAGCCGACGGTTTTCTGTCAACTTCGACAGTCTAAAATTGTAATGTATGAACATTTAGCGACGGCGCTATCCGTCGCTAAACCATCGTTAAACGCGTATCAGAGGGTTTTTGATACGCAAAATATGTCGCTAGTCCGTCGCTAATCCGTCAGCAACCTCGTCGGATGAGCGGCGGAGTAGCGAAGGATATTCCGTCGACATGCTTCTGGATATCTTTCATAATTCCAGGACTTCGGCGACGGATAGCCCGTCGGGTTTTATTCGCCCATCCGTCGCTAACTGGGAATCCCCCAGTTAGCGACGGATAGTCCGTCAGAAAGTAGCCGCCAGTCCCTCGGTATCTGGGAATATTTTGAAAAAAAGCATAAAACTGGGCATTCCCAATATACACAATTTTAATATACAAAACACACAAATAATCCCAAGCAATTCCAATATACACAATTCCAATATACAAAACACAAATATTCAATATTCAATAAAACACACAAACAATTCCAACACACAAATATTCCAATATACAAAACACAAACAATTCTAACACACAAATATCCCAAGCATTCAAATTGTTTACACAAAATACACAAATATTCAATATTTAAACACAAATATTCAATATTCAATAAAAAGAAAAATCAACTTTGGCCTCAGCAAAGACCACAAGTCAGACGATGAATCCTCACAGCCAGGGATCATAGTTGCGTTGAGGCATGTACCATTCTATCAGCCACTTTGCATACGAAGGCTCAATCTGGTTGAGATCTTCTGTAGGGATAGGAGGGTCAGTCCCGATGCTACTACTCTCTGACGGTGGCTCCTCCTTAACTTCAACCTTGGGAGCAATCTTTTCCCTGATGGTCATCGGTTCTTCCTTGACCTCGACCTTTGGTAACACCTCCTCCTTAACAGTCACCAGCTCTTGTTTGACGACGGGGACTTCCTCCGTGTCGACCTCCAAGGGTTCCTTGCCTCGGCCCCTTCCTCGGCTAGCAGCACCACCTCGGGGAGTCTTGGGAGCCATCTCTCTGACAACAGAAATTTTCATATAGGGTAAAGAAATTTACCCAAATTATAAAAAAAGTAAGAAGTTTATCAAATTGTAATCAGAGTAATGAAACGACATTGGAGATAGCGTGTCGTAGTGGTCGGACGGGAAGGGGGGGTGATGCGCCACCACCCATGGCGCGCTAGGGGGACGCCTACAAATAACAGGGACACTGACGCACAAACAGGAAGTGTAACGTCCCAGTCCCCAAATCATATAGGACTAAGCACGCAAACATGCCAGCTGTATATATACGAAAAATACTCCAATGTATGGAATCCTCGTATAAATACATAAGCTATAAACTATAGAGAACCAAGACATGCTAAATTTCATCCATAAATATAAAAAAATAAAAATAGAATCAACTTGAATAGTTATGGTACAATCGTTGGGCGGAGACAAAGTCCACTACCAACTATCTCAATGAAATAAATGTACAAAAAAGCGATCGACAAAATGATAAATCGAACCAAGAGCAATCATCTTCGAGAAATGGAGAAGATCACGGCCTTGGCTAGAACACCTGCAGAAAATTATGAAAGCACACACCTGGAGAGATTACTAGGTCCTCAGAGGGACGTAACAAGATACAACAAGAACATGCCATTATAACTGCATAAATGAATACTGTATACTACAACACAATCAGGGTACCTAACCATCTATGTGATATGCACTTTGAGGACAACGTTCTACGCAGGACTGTAACGGATTCACGCAAGTAATAAAGAGTGGCCGTCAAGTAGCGCTCATACGAGATACTATCGGCCTGGGGCAGTAAGTAGCGCTCATCCGAGTCACTATCGGCCCAAAATGTGTGTAAAAATAAATGTAGCCCCTACGCTAGTAGCTGTACCCTCCCCCCAATGATACTATACGTGTGACGTAACCACGGCGCACCAATACGTGTCGCTTCCACAACACGGGTTGCACCTGATAACTGTCAAGTCTTCTAACATGCATCTATTGACAGTTAATCCTACGCATGCGCACGGGGGATCAGCCAACACGCAAGTGACCTCTAAATGATACTCACAACTCTCACACACAACTCGTGTATCATCGTGACAAGTTAATGAGACACACTAAACTTGATGGTAGTCCCTTAACTCTAGGTTCACATGCAAGAAGAGGATAAATATCTGAAAATAAAAGTATAAAAAATATAACAACTGAATATTAAATGCAACTAAATATAAGCAGTTAAAGGTGGCAAGGTATCTTGCCTGAGGTTATGTGCAAAAGCAAAGATCCAGTAGCTCGAACCGACAAATAAACGAAGCAAGAAAAGCCAAATCCCGCAGATGACTCCGGATGCTGCAACAAACATCACGAATGAGTTTGAAATAAAAAAATATGCCTAGGAAACGTCTGTCCCAAAGTTAAATTCTGGAACAGGGATAAAATCGTAATTTCAGGTCAAAACGATGTCCGCCGTTGGACCAGCTTTGCACCAAAATGCGCGCCAGAACCTACGGTCTCTAAAGTCGTCAAACTACATGTCTACGAATTTATTTTGATGAGGCGAACCCAACGGTATGTCAAATTTTGGATTCCGGTGGACTGTGCACAAAATCGCCCGTTGAGTGGGATTGTGGGCCCGCCAAAATAGCGTCACAGTCAACCTTCTCAGAATTTAACCAAACTTGTCGCACAGGACCAGAAAAATATTTCGAGTCCAATGGCGCAAGTTTCGTCGCGATTTGATGAGTGTACACAAAGTTGTGACTTAATTTACAAAGTCGATACTGGGGTATCTCGACGGATACGCACTGATTTCGTCGCGCACATGCAACGAAATCGGGTTCCATCAGTTCCCACACGTCGACAACATCCATACGCGCCTTTCGATGCGTATAGTGTGCGACCACGTCGTCCAGTTTGTTAGGGCGCACGTCGTATCGGGTGTTTTTCTTCTTTTTGAAAACAAAATTTACAATTTTTCGGGAAACTTTAACTACGTGTAACTTTTTACACACTAGATGAAAAGTAAATCCAGAAGGTGCGTTACAATCTCGGTTATGTTGTCTTTGACTGTCTTCAATTAGTTTCTACAAAATTTTAATGTACGTAAAGAAAAGTGGCCAACAAGTTGGTGTTTTACAACAGTTTTTAATATTCCAGAAAAATAGTTTTTCTCCAACTTCGTCTCGATTTTTCGAGCAAGTTGGTTGGCCATGTCAAAATCCACCTGGGGGATCTCGAAGAGGGTCATGTGGGCTTTCTACACAAATTTACGGATCTAAAAACAGACTTAAAATGAGAGAGATATCGATCGGGGAAGTGGGATACCTTGATGTTGATTTCTGTTGTTGTTGTGGGTGTTTGTTTGTTGTCGTTGATGTCGCCGTGACGATCGAGAGGCGGGGATGTTGTCGCTCCGGCGAGGCTGGCATGCACGCCGAAGAGAGGGAGGAGGATGGAGGAGAGAGGAGGAAGAAGATGGAGAAGAAATTAGGATTTGTCTTTTATAATCATATATATATATATATATATATATATATATATATATATATATATATATATATATATATATATATTTCTTTTTTTAAAGAAACCCCTCTCTTTATTAATCAAGGCTCAAAATGCCGAAGCCTGACGCGTATACAAGTCAGAACTGTACAAATATACCACCAAAAAGAAGAAAAAAGGGGGAGACTACTAGATCACCTTGGATTAGGTATGGGGAAACCAAAATGATGTCGGGCTGTGGGAGCACAGAGTGCTCCTTTTGTGGCATTGGCGAAAGACCTCCCGGATGAGCTGGTCAGCAGAGTATTGGTGATCTTCGTATCTAGCCTTGTTACGATTCTTCCAAATCGCCCATGTGGCGGCCGCTGCGACGATCTGGTGGCCGTGGGATGCTGTACCGCAAGATACCGCTAGATCGTGGAAGCATCCGCCCCTCGGCTCCATACTGTAGGTTTGGCTGAAGGCCCTCCAGACATTGCCTGGCCGGCTTCCTTGGTAGAAGATGTAGTCGATAGTCTCGATCTGACGATCAGAGCAGCAATTGCAAGAGGATGTCAAGCTAATCCCTATGGTGTTGAGGATATCGTCGGTCGGCAGTTTCTTTCTAATGACTCTCCACATGAGGAAGGACCATTTCTTGGGGATGCAGGAGTGTCAATAATGATTAATCGGCTGATGAGGCTGCCCCGGTCCGCGGACTGCGATTCTCGCCGACCTCACCGAGAAAGCTCCGGAGGCCTCACGCGTCCATCTCAGAGCGTCGGCGCCGTGATCGATTTTCAAGCCGCACGCTAGAATGTTCTCCACCGTGTCGTTACCTGCCCATTCTCGAATCTTGTCCCAGTTCCAGTCTTCGCTAAGTTGATATATATATATATATATATATATATATATATATATAAATTGTTAGGGGGTGGTTCGGCCTCTACATGCTACTACTACTTGTAAAGGGGGTCGCCCCGTTTGTTGCAGTAGCTGCTGCTTATGTTTAACTTGTGTGGTCGACCACACATTGCCTTTTATTTTTTTTATTTCTTTTAAATCTTTCAAATTCTTTTATATATATATATATATATATATATATATATATATATATATATATATATATACACACCATAAATATATATAAAAATCCAAATAACAATTTAAATGTTATCTAATCCAAATATTTAATATATTTAAACATATCTATATATATATAAATTCAATCAACTCAAGATAATAGTAACATCTCAATAAACATATTTATTAAATGTTCACAAAATAATTTTAATATTAATAAAATAATAAAAATTTCTCCAATGGGCAGACTGTACCACACACCCTTATTCGGTGTCCAGAAAATGTACCATTTTGTAAAATATTATTATAATAATAATAATACCAATAATTGTACAAATAATTAAATAATTAAAAATTGTACATAAAATTCTAAAATAATTTTATAGAATATTTTTACGTACATAAAATATGCCTATATGGCCACATTTGGTCACACCACATACTTACTTGGGCTTGGGTTCGGTCCGGGTCCAGTTCGGGCTGAATTGGTCAAACCGGGTCACTTAAAAGTCAAAAATTAAATTAATAAATAATTAATTTATCGATGGAGGTTAAATCGCAATTTGGACTGATTTTCCTAGTTCGGTCTTCACCATGGCTAGGCTTCCCCCAGCATGGCTAGTACACTAGTCAAAGCACACTGCTACATCTTTCGTGCCAAAATTTGTGGTCGCCTTTTTTTTCCAAAACTCAACAATGGCTAAGGTCATTTCTAATAATAAAAAAATCATAAATTGCATAACGTTTATTTTTAAGTCTAATAAAATAATGAAAAATAATAATTAAAAAATAGGGGTTTTACATCCTACCCAACTTACAAGAATTTTGTCCTCGAAATTTAGGATTAATAGGGTAGATAGGGTTGAGGGATCGTAAGAGTTCATCAATACCAAAATACAATTAAATTTTGGAGGAGGCGATAAAATGGCGTTCAACACAACTATGTATTTAGGAACTTGTTAATTCGACACACACAAAATTCCTCAGGGTTATGGGATTGATTGAGGGTCGCTAGTGAAGGTGACAAAATTTGATAACCCGAATAAAAATAGTGAGAAATTTAGTAGATCAAAGAGGATAATTAGACATTTTGGAGATATGGTTCCTTGAGAGAAAACTGGATACTAATCATCTTGGTTGAGAGTTTGATTTAAGTGAACGATTAGAATCATTCTCGAGTACTCAAGAATAATTGGAAGGGCGCGATAGCCATTCTAAAGTTGAGGAATGGGGAGTAGTTAAAGACGAGGGTACAGCCACATGAGTCGGCCGGTGGCTATCTACATTTCGTGTATAAATAACTGATAGGGCAACCAAAGATGATACTTTGAGTCTATCTATCAAGTACAGTGCCTTGTCTTTCCAAAATAAGTAAAAGACAAGAACCACAAAGGTTTCAAAGATGATGCTATTGAGTACAAATACGGGATTCATAGGCGACGAAAATAATTCAAAAGAGAATTGCCAAGGCTGTCGCGGATGAGACTCTAAGGCAAGTTTAACTATGTCTCCATCCATGTATAATAGCACATAAAAAGCGAACCAAAGTGCAATAGGTTGATCAGACCATCATGCACCGGTTCTGATTAGACAATATGTTAGTGGGTGCACCCAATAAAATATGTCATGATCAAGCTTGATAACGAAATAAGCTTGCAAAACTGAAGCTACGTTAGCAGCATGAGATAGTCAAAATATGAGCAAGGGAGGTACTGATGAAAGAAATTTTAAATAGTCCAAGATCTTTTTAAAAATCAAATCTTGCCCGAAGTGTGGGCCTATACAGTTGTCCAAGTTTTCTTCACTTATGGCTTGCTTGTCTAGATAAGTTAAGGGCCTCTGAATTTGTAGTCTAAGTGAACTCATCAACATGGGTCACAAGGACAAAGGCTTTGTTGGGTCGTGAGGTATTCTATCCAACTTACAAGAGTTAAACTAATAGTGTGATGGAACAATGGTCAAGCAATCACGGTAAGGCACAAGGTTCAGCAATAAGGGATTTAGTAGAACATATTCACATATCGGGTCAAAAGAATTTAGTCAAGGTTGGATCTCTAATTGAAGTCAGAAAGTATTTGGTGTCATGGTAGTGGTTATAGTTTAGTCATTTTGACCAGAAAGTCATGTCAAGAAAATAGAGTACAAAAAGACGTATTTTGGTGGGACATGATATGTCTACATGAAGGTGGGCTCGTCTAGGTCTTACATATGAAGTTTGTTGGAAGGAAAAGTCTAATATTGTGCTCCAAATATCAAAGTCACGGTAAGGGATGCCAAAATGTCTAAATAGAAAGTGGGAGTTCATGACGTGACAATTAATGCACAAAAATTAAGGAGATCTAGTTAAAGCATGCAATAAAATTAATTAAAATCCAGTAAAATAATTTAGGAATATAGTAGAGAGAAGATAGTCTCATAGATGAATACAGTTAAGGAACAATTAAATCTTTATTCAAATATTACAAACAGTTAGAAGGTCACAATAAAAGATCTAGATTGAGGGGGTCGAGTAAGTCAAGATTGAGATACAGTATAGTTTGGTAGATGACTAGCAACACTTATGTATATACTACTATCATGGTCATGAGTGACATGGCATTTAGTGTGGAATACTTCTAACTCTTTAGGGCAATCTTGGTGGCCTCATATTAAAATTAAAAACTCAAGTTTCCTCCAAAAGTTCCTTAATAAAATCTCAAAATGAACTACCATAATTTGTATTCACTCCAAACCGTTAAATTTAACCATGACAATAATCTAATCCCTTTCATAAATCTCAAGGTAAAATTTTATCACGTTACTACTAACTTTTCCAAAATTAACCTTTCCACTCCAACTTTTAAACTCAAGAGTTCATAATCATAAATCCAAAATTTTTATATCACTTCATAACCTTAAGACTCCAAAATTTTCTCAAATAACCCTCAAGGTAAACCTTTAGCATATCACGGGCAATCTAAATTTACATCTCAGTATTTTAACACACTCATCAACCATAACTTCTATTTCTAAGTCATTCAAACATAATCACAACTTTTAAACCCAAAATCCCATTTAGATTTGCAAAGCTTCAATCAAAGGACACGATATCAAATTTGAAACTTTTCCTCAAAAATCATTTTCATATCTTCCAAATATTTTAAACCAAAATTTTAATATCAGTACTCACACTTAAACTTTAAAATTTAATAAACATATAAATTACAACCTGTACGACTCAATTTAAATCGTTCATACTGCCACTTTTACAATCTTAAGATCATTTCCAACCAAATTTATATCCGCTTAAAAATGTATAATTATAACTCAATGGATCATAAATATCAAACTCAAAAATCCAATCAATTTCTTAAAATAATGGTATATAGATTCTAGCTATTTTCCTGCAATATCACATAACATGAATCAATCCTTTAGTGATTATTACTTAGAAATCTCCTGATTAAAACTTTCTTCGGTAATATCTCAACTTACAAACCACTAATCATTAAATCACACTTTTAGTAATGCCTTTATAACTTCGTTAAGGTCTCCGTGTATTCCAATTGCCAATGTAATCCTCCTAGCCATATGGTTGAGCAATAAGTATATAGTAGTGTAGTCATCTTCTTAACCATTATTAAGCACAAGGAGATAAGGGTATTGGTAGAAAGAGTTCAAGCAAGATGCAAAAATCAAAGGAGGTAACGAGAGTTCGAAATTTAGAAATCAAGGAAGGTGATCAAGTATGTGGATGAGATTCCTAAACTCTAATCCTATATTGCAGGCTCACATCGGTTCAATTACGTAATTGAAGTGATAAACTCGACCTGCATAGGCCACCACAAAAACATGTAACGTTCCAGTCCCGAAATCATATAGGACTAAGTACGCAAACATGCCAGCTGTAGATATACGAAAAATACTCTAATGTATAGAATCCTCGTGTAAATACAAAAGCCGTAAAATGTAGAGAACCAAGACATGCTAAATCTCATCCACAAATATAAAAAAATAAAGATAGAATCAACTTGAATAGTTATGGTACAATCGTTGGACGGGGACAAAGTCCACTACCAACTATCTCAATGAAATGAATATACAAGAAAGCGATCGACAAAATGATAAAACGAACCAAGAGCAATCATCTTCGAGAAATGGAGAAGATCACGGCCTTGGCTAGAACACCTACAGAAAATCATGAAAGCACACACCTGGAGAGATCACCAGGTCCTCAGAGGGACGTAACAAGATACAAGAAGAACATGCCATTATAACTGCATAAATGAATACTGTATACTACAACACAATCAGGGTACCTAACCATCTATGTGATATGCACTTTGAGGATAACGTTCTACGCATGGGCTGTAACGGATTCACGTAAGCAAGTAATAAAGAGTGGTCGTCAAGTAGCGCTCATACGAGACACTATCGGCCTGGGGTAGTAAGTAGCGCTCATCCGAGTCACCATCGGCCCAAAATGTGTCTAAAAATAAATATAGCCCCTACGCTAGTAGCTGTCCCCTCCCCCCTCCAATGATACTATACGTGTGACGTAACAACGGTGCACCAACACGTGTCGCTTCCACAACACGGGTTGCACCTGATAATTGTCAAGTCTTCTAACATGCATCTATTGACAGTTATTCCTACGCATGTGCACGGGAGATCAGCCAACACGCAGGTGACCTCTAAATGATACTCACAACTCTCACACACAACTCGTGTATCATCGTGACAAGTTAATGAGACACACTAAACTTGATGGTAGTCCCTTAACTCTAGGTTCACATGCAAGACAAGAATAAATATCTAAAAATACAAGTACAAAAAATATAACAACTGAATATTAAATGCAACTAAATATAAGCAGTTAAAGGTGGCAAGGTATCTTGCCTGAGGTTATGTGCAAAAGCAAAGATCTAGTAGCTCGAACCGACAAATAAACGAAGCAATAAAAGCCAAATCCCGCAGATGACTCCGGATGCTGCAACAAACATCACGAACGAGTTTGGAATAAAAGATATGCCTAAGAAACACCTGTTCAAAAGTTAAATTCTGGAACAGGAGTAAAATCATAATTTTAGGTCAAAATGATGTCCGCCGTTGGACCCGCTTTGCACCGAAATATGCGCCAGAACCTACGATCTCTAAAATCATCAAACTACATGTCCACGAATTTGTTTTGATGAGATGAACCCAACGGTATGTCAAATTTTGGATTTCGGTGGGCTGTGCACAAAATCGCCCGTTGAATGGGATTGTGGGCCCGCCAAAATAACGTCCCAGTCAACCTTCTCAGAATTTAACCAAACTTGCCTCACACGACCAAAAAAATATTTCGAGTCCAATGGCGCAAGTTTCGTCACGATTTGATGAGTGTACACAAAGTTGTGACTTAATTTGCAAAGAGTCAATACGGGGGTATCTCGACGGATACATACTGATTTCGTCGCACACATGCAACGAAATCGGGTTCCATCAGTTCCCACACGTCGATAACATCCATACGTGCCTTTCGATGTGTATAGTGCATGACCACGTCGCCCTGTTTGTTGGGGCGCACGCCGTATCGGGTGTTTTTCTACTTTTTGAAAACAGAATTTACAATTTTTTTGGAAAACTTTAACTACGTGTAAATTTTTACACACTAGATGAATAGTGAATCTAGAAGGTGCGTTACAATCTCGGTTATGTTGTCTTTGACTATCTTCAATTAGTTTCTAAAAATTTTAATGTACGTAAAGAAAAGTGGCTGACAAGTTGGTGTTTTACAACAGTTTTTAATATTCCAGAAAAATAGTTTTTCTCCAACTTCGTCTCGATTTTTCGAGCAAGTTGGATGGCCATGTCAAATCCACCTGGGGGATCTCGAAGAGGGTCATGTGGGCTTTCTACACGAATTTACGGATCTAAAAACGGACTTAAAATGAGAGAGATATCGATTGGGGAAGTGGGATACCTTGATGTTGATTTCTGTTGTTGTTGTGGGTGTTTGTTTGTTGTCGTTGCTGTCGCCGTAACGACCTGGAGGCGGGGATGTGTCGCTCCGGTGAAACGCCCCAGTCCCAAAATACTTAGGACTAGAACGTAATCATGCCAGCTGTATACATACGAAGTATATGGACCGTCGTATGTATACATAAGCTGTAAAATGCAGTAACCAAAGCACTAAATCTCATCCACAAAGATAAATAATAAAATAAATGCAATTTTGAATTTGTCATGTACACAATAGTTGGGCGGAGACAAATCCACTACCAACTAAATTAAATATGAAAAAATATACAAGGAAAGAATTGAGCAAGCGAGAGCAAGTGACGAGTCCAAGAGCAATCATCACGGAGGAAGGAAGGCATGGCCTTAGCTAGAGCACCTGCAAAAATCATGAAAACACACACATGGAGAGATCACCAGGTCCTCAGAGGGACGTAACAAGACACATAATATCATGCCATAAATTGAATAGTAAGAGCTCAATAGAAAATATACATGCGTAAAGGTTCATAACCATTCTATGTGATATATACTTTGAGAAGACAACGTTCTACGCAGGAGCTTAGGTGTTCAACATAGATGGAGAGAGAGTGGTAGTAGGTAGCGCTCATAAGAGACACTATCGACCATGGGCAGAAAGTAGCTCTCATACGAGAACTATCGGCCTCGGGGCAGTAAGTAGCGCTCATACGAGACACTATCGGCCCAAATCTATGTGTGTACTGAACATGTAGCCCCTACGCTAATAACTGTCTCCCCCTCCCCATGATACTATACATGTGTCGACTCCACGATACTGTTTAATACTTAATAACTGCCAAGTCTTCTACATAATCTATTAACAGTTATATCCTAACGCACGGCCCGTACGCGCCAATGATCAGTCAGCACGCAAGTCCGCATCTATATGCGACTCACAACTCACACACAATCCGTGGCACATCGTGACAGTTTATGAGATGCACTAAACATACGGTGGTCCCTTAACTCTAGGACAATTGCATAAAATATAATAATTTGCATATATATATATAATTTTGAAAAGAACAACATAAAGAAAAAGCATGCATGATATTGAGCAAAAAATTAAACAGTAAAGGCAAGGTGTCTTGCCTGGTGTTATGCCTGATGTGGTACAATGATTCAACAAGTCCTCTTTGGTCCAATAGCTGCTGTCGATGCAGCATGGTCCGAATTCACGAGAAAATATGAATGGATGATTAGTCATGCTAAGGGTGTTAAGCAAGGAGAAATTGTGGAGATTACGTATACAAATTTTCAAAAATATTTTTATGTAAATTCTTGAAAATACTTTCTATATATATCCAATTTGAAATTAGTCAATTATACGTTTAGATGAATACTTGAAAATATTGAAATTCGTTTTTAGGCTCATATATATAATATATATATTGTAGAAAAGTAACTTTTCGTTTGTCAACATATTTTAATAAAATATAGAAAAAATAATTTTAGGGCTATTGTGTGTTGTCAAAATAATTTGGAAAATACTAATTATCAAATTTATTTAAATAAACAGAATAATAAACTAATAATTCTAATAATAGAAATCATAAACAAAAGTATTTAAAATAATACTAATAATATAATAACAACAGAAATAATTATAATAAAATTAATAATAATAATAATAATAATTGTGGCAGTATTAATAATAATAATAATAATAATAATAATATGAATAATAAATTAATAAATAATCACAGTAATAATAATCTTAGTAATTAATACTAATAACAATGATAGTTATAATAATGATAATAATAATAATAATAATAAATATAAAACCGTATCCCCAATTTTTTATACAGAAAGGGAGAGAGAGAGTGCAAGATTGGGGAAAGGGGGGAAGAAGAGTAGGTCGGGGCGCTCACCTTTGGCTGTGCGGCGAAGCACGGCGCTCCGCGGTGGCCGGAGGCAGACGTTGGCGACGGGACGCGATCGCCGACGAGGAGAGGAAGCGGCGCTCCAGGGAAGAGGCCGGGGTAGGTGCAGTGGATCCGGCGTTGGGGGCGTCGACGGGGAACGGCGGTCGCCGCCGCTCCTCGGAGGGAACAAGGCGGCCGGAGGGTTTCGGCTGCTGGGCGGGCGGCCATCGACGATCGGAGGAAGAAGGATGAGGGTTTACAGAGGCGGGCGGTTCTCAGGCGCCGGCGGCGAGCCTGGGGGGTGGCGGCGGCGCTCCGGTCGCGGGCTGGCGGGAAGAGCGCGGCGGAGGAGATGGTCGGTCCGGCGGAGATGAACGTCGGCCTGGCGTGGAGGAGTTACGACGAACCGGCGGGAAGGGGTCCGCCTATGCGGCGCGGTGGCTGTGTCAAGCTCACGGGGATGAGCTAACGACGGTGCTCGGATTTTCGGCCGACGGGGGAGACTTGCGCGCGGCGGCGCCGCTGGTCAGGCGACGGCAGCGGAGATGAGGTAAGTGGCAGCGATGGTTTCAATTTGTTTATATTTTGGTGGTGGTGCTGTGATTTTTTTGGGCGGACGCCGCTGGTCGCGATGGGCCAAGGTGGTCGACGGGTGTGGCCGGTGATGGCCGAAAGTACGGTGGTGAAGGGTGGCTGGCCAGGACGGTTGGGTGTGGTGGTGGAGAACGGTGACGATGATGGTGATGTTGGTCAACGACAATGGTTTGGGCTGAAGCAAGATTTTTGTTGGTGGCGGCCCGTGCGATAGTGGTGATGGGTTCGGGTGATATATGTTCGGAGGAGAAGAAGTTACGGTAATAGAGACGATGATAGCCAGGTCGCGCAGGAGTTGGTGGTAGATCGACATCGGCATGGCTTAAGTGTGGTGACGGTGGGGTATGGTCGGGACGACGGGTCAGAACAGGGACAAGCTCGGCGGCTACGGGTGGTGGTTTAGAGAATTTAGGATTAGGGTTAGGGGTTTAGGCGTCGTACCCGGGACGTAGGTACGGGGATGATTTATTTGTAATAACTGGAATAAGATTCTGGATGGACACAGACACGATGCACAATGGGGTGGAGGAATATTTTCTGGAGGAGTACATCTCCTTTTATAGGAGGTGAGAATTCCCAGTTGGATAAGGCTTGGGTTTGTTTAAACCCCATTTAAATAATTCAAAAATCAAATCAAAATTAAATTCTAATTTAAACTTAGATAATCTAAACTCAAATGTAAATTCTACCTTTAAACTTTTTAAATTAAAACCATAAAATCAAATCAAGATTTAAAATGGACACAATAATTTTTAAATATATTTTCCAAAAATACCAATAATAATAATTTCAAAAATAATAAGTATTTTTAAATATCTTTTTTATTAATAAAATATTAATATTAATTAATTTCGAAAATAGACTTATATATATGAAATTTAAATTTATGCACCTCACATGCAATGAAACATAGTTTTCTAAAATAAGTTTTGGAAATTTTCAATGCGACGCATTTTACCATTTTAAGTAATCGAAAATATTTATTATTTGAAAAAAAACCAAGCTTCTAAAATAAATGTTTTACAAAAATATGTATCTCGCACGTATTCGCACTCGACGAGGCATACAAAAATACGAACTCGTACGCGACGTACAATACGACTATGCGACGTACAATACAAGGCAAAAATTAAAACCAAATTTATAAATAAAAAAATTATAGTAAAAATTTAGGGAGTTTACATCCTACCCAACTTACAAGAATTTTGTCCTCGAAATTAAGAATAAGTAGGGGGTGAGAAGGTACGAGGTTAAGGCAACACAAATAATTGGGCGAGGCAATGAAACGACAAATATGCTTTAGAAAAATCATGATAGTACGATGAAAGTAGATTAAGTGGATATTTTGGGGACATGGGGGATAGGGCTCTTCGAAGAAGGTTGCATGGTAAGTGTCTAGGTTGAGGGCACAAATGAAAGGATGATAGGAATCATTCAAGTGATTAGGGGGTCACGATAGAAGATATAGGGTTGTCTAGGTTTAGAGTTGAATCATCGTCAAATTTTAAAAAGGTCATGAAAGTTGAATCTAAGGTCGAGGAAAAAGGCAAGTAGCTCAAGACGAGAATAGTCATATTGGTTGGTCAGTGGTTAATTGACCCCAAGTATATACAAATATCATGGGCATAGGAGAATGGTTTGGTCTATCTATCAATCACAAGCTTTATCTAGAATATTTAAAAGACGAAAGCCAACAAGAGTCCAAAGGAGGTGTTTTCGTATGCCAATATGTGATTCAAAAGTGGTTGTATAATTCCAAGAGAATTGCCAAGGTAATCTCGGAGGAGACTCTAGGGGCAAGTTTACTATGTCTCCATCTACATAGAATGATATACGAAAGGCGAACCAAAGTGCAATAGGTTGATAAGACCATCATGCACCGGTTCTGATTAGACAGTATGTTAGTGGGAGTGACCCAATAAGATACGTCATGATCAAGCTTGATAAGAAAATAAGCTTGCAAAATTTATGCTAAGTTAGCATTAAAAATAGTCAAAGTATAAGTAAGGAACCATGATAAAGGAGAATTAAATAGTCCTAGATTCTTTAAAATCAAGTCTTGCCCAAGGTTTGGGCCTATACAGCCGGCTTGGTTGACTAGATAAGTTAAGGTCCACTTAATTCTATGGTCGAAGTGAACCTATCAATGTGGCCCACAAAATGTTGGTTAGGTTGTGAGGTATTCTACCCAACTTACAAGAGTTAAACTAGTAGTGTGATGGGATAAAGAGTTAAATAATCAAGGTAAGGCACAAAATTAAGCATTAAAGGAATTCAAGTAGAGCATCATCACATATCGATTTGAAAGAATTTAGTCGAGATTTAGTCCCTATCTGTGGTCGAAAAAGTATATCGGTATCATGGTAGGGTTATGATTTAGTCTTTATGACCTGAAAGTCGCATCATAAAAATAGAGTACAAGGAGACGTGTTTTAGTGGGACATGATATACCTACATGAAGGTGGGCTCTTCTAGGTCTTGCATATGAAATTTATTGGAAAGAAAAGTCTAGTGTTGTGCTCCAAATATCCAAGACATGGTAAAGGGCACAAAAAGATTTAAAATAGAAAATGGGAATTTCATAAGGTGTTTAGTTGCCGAACACAAAAAATAAAATCAAGATATAACACGAAGCAAGGATAATTAAGGAATCTAACAGATCATGGTAAAATAGATTCAGGGCACAGTTCCAGAGAAGATAGTATCTAGGAACGATCAAATTATTTTTACATTGCAACGGTTAGAAGATCGCGATGAAAGATTGAGTGAATCAATATTGAAATATAATCACATGGGTTGGTAGCTGACTAACTGCATTTGAGTATATACGACTATCATGGTCATGAGTGATATGGCAATTAATGTGGACTACTGCTGTCTATCTTGGTTGCCTATCAAAATAAGATTTTAAATCTATAAATTTTAGTTCCTCAAACATTTCATAATATGGTTCTCAAAATAATCTAATATCCTATCATTCCAAGCTGCCAAACATAACCATAATTTAAATTTCTTTAATCCACCTCAAGGTAACCTTTATCATAACACACATTTTTTTTCCTCAAAAGGTATCATAAACTAGACTTTCCTTTATTTAGTGGCAACAAAATTATGAATTAAAATTTCTCAAATTGTCTAACCAATCTTGAATAAACTTTTATTGTGCCACAAATCAATCTCCATATATCATTAATCCAAATCTTAAACTTAAAATTTAAATAGGTTTAACAACCGTAATTCATTCAAGAGTTTAACATTTAAAATAAATCCTCAATTGATTATATATCCTTCCAAAATATATATATATATATATATATATATATATATATATATATATATATATATATATATATATATATATATATATATATATATTCCACCTTAAACTTAAAACTCAAATTTTCAAACTTATTAATCATAGATCGTACAACTCAATTTAAAACCTTAAGAGTTTACCAAATTTTATCAATCTCACTTATAAATCTTGTAGTAGCATTAAAATTTATAAATCCTTTGCAACTAAATTTATATCTCTTCAAAGATGTATAGCTATAATCAAATGAATCATAAATATTTTTCAAAGACCTTCAAAAATCAAAACTCAAAATTTATTTCAATTTCCTTTCTCAATTGTATATGGATTCCATTATCCCTTTTGTAGATCCAAATAAGTAAAAATCCTTCGAAGTTATTAATGTTGTTACTACCCAACTTGGAATAAACTAATCCTTAAGATCATACTTCTAGAAAAATATCTTTATAACTCAATTAGGGTCTCAACGTATTCCTATTGTCAATGTAATCCTTCTAGCCATGTGGTTGACCTATGAACATATACTAGGGTAGTCATCTTCCTATCAAATGTGGAAGTAAGGATTACGGTAGGAAGAAGTCAAGCAAGATGTAGATCAAGGTGGTCGAACGAGAGTTCAGAAATTTAAAGTCAAGAAAGGATGTCAAGTAGGTGGATGAGATTCTAGATTCTAATCCTACATTGCAGGCCCGTTCGGTACAGTCATGTAACCGAAATGGCAAACTAGACCTGCATGGGCCACCACAAAAACATGTAACGTCCCAGTCCCAAAATACGTAGGACTAGAACGTAATCATGCCAGCGGTATACATACGAAGTATATGGACCGCCGTATGTATACATAAGTGATAAAATGCAGTAACCAAAGCACTAAATCTCATCCACAAAGATAAATAATAAAATAAATACAATTTTGAATTTGTCATGTACACAATAGTTGGGCGGAGACAAATCCACTACCAACTAAATTAAATATGGAAAAATATACAAGGAAAGAATTGAGCAAGCGAGAGCAAGTGACGAGTCCAAGAGCAATCATCACGGAGGAAGGAAGGCATGGCCTTAGCTAGAGCACCTACAAAAATCACGAAAACACACACCTGGAGAGATCACCAGGTCCTCAGAGGGACGTAACAAGACACATAATATCATGCCATAAACTGAATAGTAAGAGCTCAATAGAAAATATACATGCGTAAAGGTTCCTAACCATTCTATGTGATATACACTTTGAGAAGACAACGTTCTACGCAGGAGCTTAGGTGTTCAGCAAAGATGGAGAGAGAGTGGTAGTAGGTAGCGCTCATAAGAGACACTATCGACCATGGGCAGAAAGTAGCTCTCATACGAGATCACTATCGGCCCCGGGGCACTAAGTAGCGCTCATACGAGACACTATCGGCCCAAATCTATGTGTGTACTGAACATGTAGCCCCTACGCTAATAACTGTCTTCCCCTCCCCATGATACTATACATGTGTCGACTCCACGACACTGTTTAATCCTTAATAACTGCCAAGTCTTCTACATAATCTATTAACAGTTATATCCTAACGCACAGCCTGTACGCGCCAATGATCAGTCAGCACGCAAGTCCGCATCTATATGCGACTCGCAACTCACACACAATCCGTGGCACATCGTGACAGTTTATGAGATGCACTAAACATACGGTGGTCCCTTAACTCTAGGACAATTGCATAAAATATAATAATTTGCATATATATATAATTTTGAAAAGAACAACATAAAGAAAAAGCATGCATGATATTGAGCAAAAAATTAAACAGTAAAGGCAAGGTGTCTTACCTGGTGTTATGCCTGATGTGGTGCAATGATTCAACAAGTCCTCTTTGGTCCAATAGCTGCTGTCGATGCAGCATTGTCCGAATTCACGAGAAAATATGAATGGATGATTAGTCATGCTAAGGGTGTTAAGCAAGGAGAAATTGTGGAGATTACGTATACAAATTTTCAAAAATATTTTTATGTAAATTCTTGAAAATACTTTCTATATATATCCAATTTGAAATTAGTCAATTATACGTTTAGATGAATACTTGAAAATATTGAAATTCGTTTTTAGGCTCATATATATAATATATATATGGTAGAAAAGTAACTTTTCGTTTGTCAACATATTTTAATAAAATATAGGAAAAATAATTTTAGGGCTATTGTGTGTTGTCAAAATAATTTGGAAAATACTAGTTATCAAATTTATTTATATAAACAGAATAATACACTAATAATTCTAATAATAGAAATCATAATGAAGTATTTAAAATAATACTAATAATATAATAACAACAGAAATAATTATAATAAAATTAATAATAATAATAATAATAATTGTGGCAGTATTAATAATAATAACAATAATAATAATAATATGAATAATAAATTAATAAATAATCACAGTAATAATAATCTCAGTAATTAATACTAATAACAATGATAGTTATAATAATGATAATAATAATAATAATAAATATAATAATAAATATAAAACCTTATCCCCAATTTTTTATACAGAAAGGGAGAGAGAGAGTGCGAGATTGGGGAAAGGGGGGAAGAAGAGTAGGTCGGGGCGCTCACCTTTGGCTGTGCGGCGAAGCACAGCGCTCCGCGGTGGCCGGAGGCAGACGTTGGCGACGGGACGCGGTCGCCGACGAGGAGAGAAAGCGGCGCTCCAGGGAAGAGGCCGGGGTAGGTGCAGTGGATCCGGCGTTGGGGGCGTCGACGGGGAACGGCGGTCGCCGCCGCTCCTCGGAGGAAACAAGGCGGCCGGAGGGTTTCGGCTGCTGGGCGGGCGGCCATCGACGATCGGAGGAAGAAGGATGAGGGTTTACAGAGGCGGGCGGTTCTCAGGCGCCGGCTGCGAGCCTGGGGGTGGCGGCGGCGCTCCGGTCGCGGGCTGGCGGGAAGAGCGCGACGGAGGAGATGGTCGGTCCGACGGAGATGAACGTCGACCTGGCGCGGAGGCGGAGGCGGAAGCTCATGCCGGGGTTACGACGAACCGGCGGGAAGGGGTCCGCCTGTGCGGCGCGGTGGCTGTGTCGAGCTCACGGGGATGAGCTAACGACGGTGATCGGATTTTCGGTCGACGGGGGAGACTTGCACGCGGCGGCGCCGCTGGTCAGGCGACGGCAGCGGAGAGGAGGTAAGTGGCAGCGATGGTTTCAATTTGTTTATATTTTGGTGGTGGTGCTGTGGTTTTTTTGGGCGGACGCCGCTGGTCGCGGTGGGCCAAGATGGTCGACGGGTGTGGCCGGTGATGGCCGGAAGTACGGTGGTGAAGGGTGGCTGGCCAGGACGGTTGGGTGTGGTGGTAGAGAACGGTGACGATGATGGTGATGTTGGTCAACGACAATGGTTTGGGCTGAAGCGAGATTTTTGTTGGTGGCGGCCCGGGCGATAGTGGTGATGGGTTCGGGTGATATATGTTCGGAGGAGAAGAAGTTACGGTGATGGAGACGATGATAGCCAGGTCGCGCAGGAGTTGGTGGTAGATCGACATCGGCATGGCTTAAGTGTGGTGACGGTGGGGTATGGTCGGGACGACGGGTCAGAACAGGGACAAGCTCGGCGGCTACGGGTGGTGGTTTAGAGAATTTAGGATTAAGGTTAGGGGTTTAGGCGTCGTACCCGGGACGTGGGTACGGGGATGATTTATTTGTAATAACTGGAATAAGATTCTGGATGGACACAGACATGATGCACAATGGGGTGGAGGAATATTTTCTGGAGGAGTACATCTCCTTTTATAGGAGGTGAGAATTCCCAGTTGGATAAGGCTTGGGTTTGTTTAAACCCCATTTAAATAATTCAAAAATCAAATCAAAATTAAATTCTAATTTAAACTTAGATGATCTAAACTCAAATGTAAATTCTACCTTTAAACTTTTTAAATTAAAACCATAAAATCAAATCAAGATTTAAAATGGACACAATAATTTTCAAATATATTTTCCAAAAATACCAATAATAATAATTTCGAAAATAATAAGTATTTTTAAATATCTTTTCGATTAATAAAATATTAATATTAATTAATTTCGAAAATAGACTTATATATATGAAATTTAAATTTATGCACCTCACATGCAATGAAACATAGTTTTCTAAAATAAGTTTTGGAAATTTTCAATGCGACGCATTTTACCATTTTAAGTAATCGAAAATATTTATTATTTGAAAAAAAACCAAGCTTCTAAAATAAATGTTTTACAAAAATATGTATCTCGCACGTATTCGCACTCGACGAGGCATACAAAAATACGAACTCCTACGCGACGTAAAATACGACTATGCGACGTACAATACAAGGCAAAAATTAAAACCAAATTTATAAATAAAAAAATTATAGTAAAAATTTAGGGAGTTTACATCCTACCCAACTTACAAGAATTTCGTCCTCGAAATTAAGAATAAGTAGGGGGTGAGAAGGTACGAGGTTAAGGCAACACAAATAATTGGACGAGGCAATGAAACGACAAATATGCTTTAGAAAAATCATGATAGTACGATGGAAGTAGATTAAGTGGATATTTTGGGGACTTGGGGGATAGGGCTCTTCGAAGAAGGTTGCATGGTAAGTGTCTAGATTGAGGGCACAAATGAAAGGATGATAGGAATCATTCAAGTAATTAGGGGTCACGATAGAAGATATAGGGTTGTCTAGGTTTAGAGTTGAATCATCGTCAAATTTCAAAAAGGTCATGAAAGTTGAATCTAAGGTCTAGGAAAAAGGCAAGTAGCTCAAGACGAGAATAGTCATATGGGTTGGTCAGTGGTTAACTGACCCCAAGTATATACAAATATCATGGGCATAGGAGAATGGTTTGGTCTATCTATCAATCACAAGCTTTATCTAGAATAGTTAAAAGATGAAAGCCAACAAGAGTCCAAAGGAGGTGTTTTCGTATGCCAATATGTGATTCAAAAGTGGTTGTATAATTCCAAGAGAATTGCCAAGGTAATCGCGGAGGAGACTCTAGGGGCAAGTTTACTATGTCTCCATCTACATAGAATGATATACGAAAGGCGAACCAAAGTACAATAGGTTGATAAGACCATCATGCACCGGTTCTGATTAGACAGTATGTTAGTGGGAGTGACCCAATAAGATACGTCATGATCAAGCTTGATAAGAAAATAAGCTTGCAAAATTTATGCTAAGTTAGCATTAAAAATAGTCAAAGTATAAGTAAGGAACCATGATAAAGGAGAATTAAATAGTCCTAGATTCTTTAAAATCAAGTCTTGCCCAAGGTTTGGGCCTATACAGCCGGCTTGGTTGACTAGATAAGTTAAGGTCCACTTAATTCTATGGTCGAAGTGAACCTATCAATGTGGCCCACAAAATGTTGGTTAGGTTGTGAGGTATTCTACCCAACTTACAAGAGTTAAACTAGTAGTGTGATGGGATAAAGAGTTAAATAATCAAGGTAAGGCACAAAATTAAGCATTAAAGGAATTCAAGTAGAGCATCATCACATATCGATTTGAAAGAATTTAGTCGAGATTTAGTCCCTATCTGTGGTCGAAAAAGTATATCGGTATCATGGTAGGGTTATGATTTAGTCTTTATGACCTGAAAGTCGCATCATAAAAATAGAGTACAAGGGGACGTGTTTTAGTGGGACATGATATACCTACATGAAGGTGGGCTCTTCTAGGTCTTGCATATGAAATTTGTTGGAAGGAAAAGTCTAGTGTTGTGCTCCAAATATCCAAGACATGGTAAAGGGCACAAAAGGATTTAAAATAGAAAATGGGAATTTCATAAGGTGTTTAGTTGCCGAACACAAAAAATAAAATCAAGATATAACACGAAGCAAGGATAATTAAGGAATCTAACAGATCATGGTAAAATAGATTCAGGGCACAGTTCCAGAGAAGATAGTGTCTAGGAACGATCAAATTATTTTTACATTGCAACGGTTAGAAGATCGCGATGAAAGATTGAGTGAATCAATATTGAAATATAATCACATGGGTTGGTAGCTGACTAACTGCATTTGAGTATATACGACTATCATGGTCATGAGTGATATGGCAATTAATGTGGACTACTGCTGTCTATCTTGGTTGCCTATCAAAATAAGATTTTAAATCTATAAATTTTAGTTCCTCAAACATTTCATAATATGGTTCTCAAAATAATCTAATATCCTATCATTCCAAGCTGCCAAACATAACCATAATTTAAATTTCTTTAATCCACCTCAAGGTAACCTTTATCATAACACACATTTTTTTTCCTCAAAAGGTATCATAAACTAGACTTTCCTTTATTTAGTGGCAATAAAATCATGAATTAAAATTTCTCAAATTGTCTAACCAATCTTCAATAAACTTTTATTGTGCCATAAATCATTCTCCATATATCATTAATCCAAATCTTAAACTTAAAATTTAAATAGGTTTAACAACCGTAATTCATTCAAGAGTTTAACATTTAAAATAAATCCTCAATTGATTCTATATCCTTCCAAAATATATATATATATATATATATATATATATATATATATATATATATATAAATATATATATATATATATATATATATATATATATATTCCACCTTAAACTTAAAACTCAAATTTTCAAACTTATTAATCATAGATCGTACAACTCAATTTAAAACCTTAAGAGTTTACCAAATTTTATCAATCTTGTAGTAGCATTAAAATTTATAAATCCTTTGCAACTAAATTTATATCTCTTCAAAGATGTATAGCTATAATCAAATGAATCATAAATATTTTTCAAAGACCTTCAAAAATCAAAACTCAAAATTTATTTCAATTTCCTTTCTCAATTGTATATGGATTCCACTATCCCTTTTGTAGATCCAAATAAGTAAAAATCCTTCGAAGTTATTAATGTTGTTACTACCCAACTTGGAATAAACTAATCCTTAAGATCATACTTCTAGAAAAATATCTTTATAACTCAATTAGGGTCTCAACGTATTCCTATTGTCAATGTAATCCTTCTAGCCATGTGGTTGACCTATGAACATATACTAGGGTAGTCATCTTCCTATCAAATGTGGAAGTAAGGATTACGGTAGGAAGAAGTCAAGCAAGATGTAGATCAAGGTGGTCGAACGAGAGTTCAGAAATTTAAAGTCAAGAAAGGATGTCAAGTAGGTGGATGAGATTCTAGATTCTAATCCTATATTGCAGGCCCGTTCGGTACAGTCATGTAACCGAAATGGCAAACTAGACCTGCATGGGCCACCACAAAAATATGTAACGCCCCAGTCCCAAAATACGTAGGACTAGAACGTAATCATGCCAGCTGTATACATACGAAGTATATGGACCGCCGTATGTATACATAAGCTATAAAATGCAGTAACCAAAGCACTAAATCTCATCCACAAAGATAAATAATAAAATAAATACAATTTTGAATTTGTCATGTACACAATAGTTGGGCGGAGACAAATCCACTACCAACTAAATTAAATATGGAAAAATATACAAGGAAAGAATTGAGCAAGCGAGAGCAAGTGACGAGTACAAGAGCAATCATCACGGAGGAAGGAAGGCATGGCCTTAGCTAGAGCACCTACAAAAATCACGAAAACACACACCTGGAGAGATCACCAGGTCCTCAGAGGGACGTAACAAGACACATAATATCATGCCATAAACTGAATAGTAAGAGCTCAATAGAAAATATACATGCGTAAAGGTTCCTAACCATTCTATGTGATATACACTTTGAGAAGACAACGTTCTACGCAGGAGCTTAGGTGTTCAGCAAAGATGGAGAGAGAGTGGTAGTAGGTAGCACTCATAAGAGACACTATCGACCATGGGCTGAAAGTAGCTCTCATACGAGAACTATCGGCCCCGGGGCACTAAGTAACGCTCATACGAGACACTATCGGCCCAAATCTATGTGTGTACTGAACATGTAGCCCCTACGCTAATAACTGTCTCTCCCCTCCCCATGATACTATACATGTGTCGACTCCACGACACTGTTTAATCCTTAATAACTGCCAAGTCTTCTACATAATCTATTAACAGTTATATCCTAACGCACGGCCTGTACGCGCCAATGATCAGTCAGCACGCAAGTCCGTATCTATATGCGACTCACAACTCACACACAATCCGTGGCACATCGTGACAGTTTATGAGATGCACTAAACATACGATGGTCCCTTAACTCTAAGCCAATTGCATAAAATATAATAATCTACATATATATATATAATTTTGAAAAGAACAACATAAAGAAAAAGCATGCATAATATTGAGTAAGAAATTAAACAGTAAAGGCAAGGTGTCTTGCCTGGTGTTATGCCTGATGTGGTGCAATGATTCAACAAGTCCTCTTTGGTCCAATAGCTGGTGTCGTGCAGCATGGTCCGAATTCACGAGAAAATATGAATGGATGATTAGTCATGCTAAGGGTGTTAAGCAAGGAGAAATTGTGGAGATTACGTATACAAATTTTCAAAAATATTTTTATGTAAATTCTTGAAAATACTTTGTATATATATCCAATTTGAAATTAGTCAATTATACGTTTAGATGAATACTTGAAAATATTGAAATTCGTTTTTAGGCTCATATATATAATATATATATTGTAGAAAAGTAACTTTTCGTTAGTCAACATATTTTAATAAAATATAGAAAAAAATAATTTTAGGGCTATTATGTGTTGTCAAAATAATTTGGAAAATACTAATTATCAAATTTATTTAAATAAACAGAATAATACACTAATAATTCTAGTAATAGAAATCATAAACAAAAGTATTTAAAATAATACTAATAATATAATAACAACAGAAATAATAATAATAAAATTAATAATAATAATAATAACTGTGGCAGTATTAATAATAATAACAATAATAATAATAATATGAACAATAAATTAATAAATAATCATAGTAATAATAATCTTAGTAATTAATACTAATAACAATGATAGTTATAATAATGATGATAATAATAATAATAAATATAATAATAAATATAAAACCTTATCCCTAATTTTTTGTACAGAAAGGGAGAGAGAGAGTACGAGATTGGGGAAAGGGGGGAAGAAGAGTGGGTCGGGGTGCTCACCTTCGGCTGTGCGACGAAGCACGGCGCTCCGCTGTGGCCGGAGGCGGACGTTGGCGACGGGACGCGGTCGCCGACGAGGAGAGGAAGCGACGCTCCAGGGAAGAGGCCGGGGTAGGTGCAGTAGATCCGGCGCTGGGGACGTCGACGGGGAACGGCGGTCGCCACCGCTCCTCGGAGGGAACAAGGCGGCCGGAGGGTCTGACTGAAGAGGGCTGCGCCGGAGGTGGCGCTCGGCTGCTGGGCGGGCGGCCATCGACGATCGGAGGAAGAGGTCCGACGGAGATGAACGTCGTCCTGGCGCGGAGGCGGAGACGGAAGCTCATACCGGGGTTACGACGAACCGGCGGAAAGGGGTCCGCCTGTGCGGCACGGTGGCTGTGTCGAGCTCACAGGGATGAGCTAACGACGGTGCTCGGATTTTCGGCCGACGGGGGAGACTTGCGCGCGGCGGCACCGCTGGTCAGGCGACGGCAGCGGAGAGGAGGTAAGTGGTAGCGATGGTTTCAATTTGTTTATATTTTGGTGGTGGTGCTGTGGTTTTTTTTGGGCGGATGCCGCTGGTCGCGGTGGGACAAGGTGGTCGATGGGTGTGGCCGGTGATGGCCGGAAGTACGGTGGTGAAGGGTGGGTGGCCAGGACGGTTGGGTGTGGTGGTGGAGAACGGTGACGATGATGGTGATGTTGGTCAACGACAATGGTTTGGGCTGAAGCGAGATTTTTGTTGGTGGCGGCCAGGCGATAGTGGTGATGGGTTCGGGTGATGTTCGGAGGAGAAGAAGTTACGGTGATGGAGACGATGATAGCCAGGTCGCGCAGGAGTTGGTGGTAGATCGACATCAGCATGGCTCAAGTGTGGGGACGGTAGGGTATGGTCGGGACGACGGGTCAGAACAGGGACAAGCTCAGCGGCTACGGGTGGAGGTTTAGAGAATTTAGGATTAGGGTTAGGGGTTTGGGCGTCGTACCCGGGATGTGGGTACGGAGATGATGTATTTGTAATAACTGGAATAAGATTCTGGATGGACACAGACACAATGCACAATGGGGTGGAGGAATATTTTCTGGAGGAGTACCTCTCCTTTTATAGGAGGTGGAAATTCCCAGTTGGATAAGGCTTGGGTTTGTTTAAACCCCATTTAAATAATTCAAAAATAAAATCTAAATTAAATTCTAATTTAAACTTCGATAATCTTAACTCAAATATAAATTCTACCTTTAAACTTTTTAAATTAAAACCATAAAATCAAATCAAGATTTAAAATGGCCACAATAATTTTCAAATATATTTTCCAAAAATATCAATAATAATAATTTCGAAAATAATAAGTATTTTTAAATATCTTTTTGATTAATAAAATATTAATATTAATTAATTTCAAAAATAGACTTATATATATGAAATTTAAATTTATGGACCTCACATGCAATGAAACATAGTTTTCTAAAATAAGTTTTGGAAATTTCCAATGCGACGTATTTTACCATTTTAAGTAATCAAAAATATTTATTATTTAAAAAAAACCAAGCTTCTAAAATAAATGTTTTACAAAAATATGTATCTCGCACATATCCGCACTCGACGAGGCATATAAAAATACGAACTCGTACGCGACGTACAATACGACTATGCGACGTACAATACAAGGCAAAAATTAAAACCAAATTTATAAATAAAAAATTATAGTAAAAATTTAGGGGGTTTACATCCGGCGAGGCTGGCACGCACGTCGAGGAGAGGGAGGAGGATGGAGGAGAGAGGAGGAAGAAGATGGAGAAGAAATTAGGGTTTGTCTTTTATAATCAAATATATATATATATATATATATATATATATATATATATATATATATATATATTATATATATATATATATATATAGATATATATATATATAAATGGTTAGGGGGGTGGTTCGGCCTCTACATGCTACTACTACTTGTAAAGGGGGTCGCCCCTTTTGTTGCAGCTGCTGCTGCTTATGTTTAACTTGTGTGGTCGGTTCCCACAAGGTGGGGCCGACCACACATTGCCTTTTATTTATTATTTTTCTTTTTTTCTTTTCTTTTCAAAATCTTATATATATATATATATATATTTTTCATATATATATATAATATATATATATATATATATATATATATATATATATATATATATATATATATATATATATATATATATATATATATATATATATATATATATATATATCCATACATATACACCATAAATATAATAAAAATCCAAATAACAATTTAAATGTTATCTAATCCAAATATTTAATATATTTAAACATATCTATATATATATAAATTCAATCAACTCAAGATAATAATAACATCTCAATAAACATATTTATTAAATGTTCACAAAATAACTTTAATATTAATAAAATAATAAAAATTTCTCCAATGGGTGGACTGTACCACACACCCTTATTCGGTGTCCAAAAAATATACCATTTTAAAATATTATTATAATAATAAAAATACCAATAATTGTACAAATAATTAAATAATTAAAAATTGTATATGAAATTCTAAAATAATTTTATAGAATATTTTTACGTACATAAAATATGCCTATATGGCCACATTTGGTCACATCATATGCCTACTTGGGCTTGGGTTCGGTCCGGGTCCAGTTCGGGCTGAATTGGTCAAATCGGGTCACTTAAAAGTCAAAAATTGAATTAATAAATAATTAATTTATCGGTGGAGGTTAAATCGTAATTTGGCCTGATTTTCCTAGTTCAGTCTTCACCATGGCTAGGCTGCCCCCAGCATGGCTAGTACACTAGTCAAAGCACACTGCTACATCTTCCGTGCCAAAATTTGTGGTCGCCTTTTGTTCCAAAACTCAACAATGGCTAAGGTCATTTCTAATAATAAAAAAAATCATAATTACATAACGTTTATTTTTAAGTCTAATAAAATAATGAAAAATAATAATTAAAAAAATAGGGATTTTACAGGAAGGATCAGTGCTTTCTAGTTCTCTTCCATCCAGCCATTCCTCCGTTCTGATCAAGCTTCTTCCTTCTCCTCTCCTCCACCATGCCTCTGGACCCATCTGCTCCTCCCTACTTCCCTTCTTCTTATTTGATCACTCTCTCTTACTTGAGCTGGATATCATATGTGGCTGAGAGAGTCAAATAAGAAAAAGGGAAGTAGGGTGGAGCAGATGGGTCCAGAGCCATGGTGGAGGAGAGGAGAAGGAAGAAGCTTAAGAGAGTAAAAATCTGTATCACAAGACTAACAGAATTACTATGTAATCATGTACTCACAAGACTAAAAATCTGTATCACAAAACTAACAGAATTATGTAATCATGTATCACAAGACTAAAAATCTGTATCGCAAGACTAAAAATCTGTAATCATGTACTCACAAGACTAAAAATCTTTAATCATGTATCACAAGACTAACAGAATTATGTAATCATGTATCACAAGACTAAAAATCTGTTTCACAAGACTAAAAATCTGTAATCATGTACTCACAAGACAAAATCTGTAATTGTGTATCACAAGAGCCATGGTGGAGGAGAGGAGAAGGAAGAAGCCATTGGGACGTTGGTAGCATGAGAGAGTAAAAATCTGTATCACAAGACTAACAGAATTACTATATAATCATGTACTCACCAATAACCGGATGTAACTGGAGTCGTTGGGCCTATCGTGCAGTAATTTGTGGATTCGCTGATATAGGCCAGATGTACGTAGTATCTACTGTATCAGATTAGTATCGGTCTATCGGTTTGGTATAGGACGTATCAGATTGGTATCGGTCTATCAGTTTGGTATCGTCCTATCCGATATGTGCATGTATCGGCCGTATAGCTAGGATTCATATTGGCCTTATCGATTTGGTATTGGTCATATCCGATAGGTATCGGCCGTGTTGGATTAGTATCGACCATTTTGGATTAGTATCGTAAAAGATTTAGTAACAACTGTACTTGGATTTCTCTCTTCTCGAGCTAGAATACCATTGCAAGAGAGTCACCAGATCGTGATTGGCCAGTTACAGTAACATACATGCTTCCTTTTTCATCAGGAAAAACGAGATTGAAAAGGAAGCATGTATGTTCTGTAACTGGCCAGCTACGCTCTCGTGACTCTCTTGCAATGGTAATCTAGCTCTAGAAGAGAGAAATCCAAGTACAGTTGTTACTAAACCTGCCACGATACTAATCCGAAATGGTCTATAGTAATCCAACACGGCCGATACCTATCGGATATGACCAATACCAAATCGATAAGGCCAATACGAATCCTAGCTATACGGCCGATACATATCGGATATGACGATACCAATTCACTAAGACCAATACCAACCGATACGACCCATACCAAACCGATAGATCGATACTAATTCAATACGGTCAATACTTATAAGTACCTACGGTCGAGGAGGTTAATCCGCTGTTACATCTATGCACGATCAACGAAGTAACTATCCATTTCAATTTGGATGTGAAAATCTGTATCGTAAGACAAACTAAACATAATTAGTTCGATTCCGATACCGATACTGATACCGATTCCGATACTCAACGAAATAGTCCGATACCGATACCTTTATATATATATATATATATATATATATATATATATATATATATATATATATATATATATATATATATATATATATATATATATATATATATATATATATATATATTTGAAGAAAGTGTAATTAATTTTGGTAATCGCTCCCATTGGTATTCGAACTCTGCCCACAAGGGCCACATGCCTCCACACTAACCACTATATTGGAAAAAGGGTAATTATCATTCAAAAAAGGTTCGATACATCTCAGCCAATATTCGTGGCTCCACGAGGTAAACTCATACATGACACATCATACTCAATGTTATGTAATAAAGCCCTAACCGTGGTCTGAACTGACTCAAAAATGCACGTATTTCTCTCCCTTCATATATGTCACACCACAGCAGCTAATCTGAGTCGAGCCTTCGAATACCATTGAAGACCGCTTCGCTTCCTACTGGCTATATTTCACACCACCTCCGAAATAGTGTAATTTATGTCTGCAGGAAGATGAAGTCGCCTTCTTATATATATATATATATATATATATATATATATATATATATATATATATATAAAATATATATATATATATATATATATATATATATATATATATGGAAAAAGGCCAAAATATTGGCAGCCTTTATAAGTACACCCCACTAAAAGAAAAGCAAAACGTGAATTACAATGGCAAAAACAGATGTAACTCCACGAAGGATCTACAAAAACCTCTATACGACCCCGAACAAAAAGCTGACCTATCTCTGGTTCCTTGGATTCTTGAAGATCCTTTGGGATTTACGAAACATGATGGTGACTACACCTAGCCACCATATCAACTTGACAGTGACTTCTGATACCAATTGTTCCCCACTGAACATGTACTCCTGAAACCTAGCTTTGTTTCGGTTCTTCCAAAGAAACCAAACAATTGCGGCCGCAACAATGTGGTTCCCGTGTCTCGCGTCGTCATTCCACCGCGCTTGCAAATATTCAGGAAGCCCCTCCCTCCCTCAGACAGCAAACACCCACCCCCTGCCCCCCGCCCCGCATCCAACACCATCCACACCCCGCCCCCCCCCCCCTCCCTCCCCCTCCCTCCCCCCTCACCGCCGGTCCCCACGACAGCCGACCCCCCCACCCGAAACCCTACCCCTGCCCCGAAACCCTACCCCTGCCCCGAAACCCTAAACCCTACCCTGCCCTCCGCCCTCAACACCCTCCCCACTGCCCCCACTCCCTCCCCCTACCCTGCCAGCCCCAGCGACAGCCGACCCCCCCAAACCCGAAACCAGAAACCCTATATGTTAAACAGAGAGAGAGAGAGACCCGTCGGAGAGAGCTTCGCCGGAGAGAGAGACCCATCGACGAGAGCTCGCCGCTGGAGAGAGGGAGAGAGAGGGGAGAAGAGAGAGAGTCTTTTTGGAGGGAATGAAAAATTCCCCCCGTCGGTTCAATTTAAGTTAGGTTACAGAATGTAGCGACGAACTATCGACGGATATATCTGTCGCTCGGTAGTCGCGAAATACCCACTAGATTACCGACGGAAATCCGTCGCTAGTTAGACGCTAATTTATCGCATCATTTTTTCACATTTTGTCGCCACAATGTGCGATATATTAGCGACGAAGCAAAATCTGTCGCTACATTTTCGTCAAATTAGCGACGGATGTGCAACTGATTTTGACACAAAAAATAAAAAAAATTATCCATTGCTTTCTAACGGTAGTCCGTCACATGGTAGTCGCTAGTCCGTCGCTATTACCGACGGATAAGATCCGTCGCTAATTGTCCGTCGCCAAATTGCTGTATTTTAGACTACCCTCCCTTTCCTAACCTCTCCCCTCCTCCCTCCGCCCCCCCCCCCTCCCTCCGGCCAGCACCCCCCTCCTCCTCCCCTCTCCCTTCAGCCCCCCTCCTCCTCCCTCCTCCCTTCTTCCCGCCGCCCTCAGCCCCCCTCTCCGACCCCCTCAGCCCCCCTCCCCCTCCTCCCTCCTCCCCGCCCCCCTCAGCCCCTCCTCCTCCTCCCTCCTCTCAGACACCTTCAGCCTCCCTCCTCCTCCTTCCTCCCCACCCCCTCCTCCTCCTCCCCGCCCCCCTCAGTCCCCCTCCCCGACCCTCTCATCCCCCCTCATCCTCCTTCCTGCCACCTGCCACGCCCCAGAACCAGAATACTGGCAGGTAGGGATGGACAAGACCAGCTACGTGATACCAAAGTACTCCAGTACTCTGAAATTATGTATAAGCTGTCAAAAAATGGGAGTTACTTCTACAAGCCAACAGTCGATCCTAGGTCAAGCAATCCTAGGTATCCTAATCACAGGCAATTATATAAGGTACAAAAAGTATTATCAACAGACATATAATAGTAAAGCGTCCCAAACCATTTATACATGGATAATCATGAAGCTAGTAATATAAAAGAGAGAACTAGCCAGAGTAATAGTCATACATGAAAAGCTCTAGCTATAGTCTAGAATAAGCATATCATGTTTAGGCCCATAGGCTAAATGTCAAGAACCAAAAACATGAGCTATACACGTGCTCGGAGGCTAAATGCCACAAAAGAATAATGTACATATTAAGTAGGAGAATGATAAGAAACCCACTCAAGTACCACAAAGAAAGCCAAACTTATGAACTAAAACCAGCAATAACTAACATGTCAACGGTTAGAGATACAAATAAGTAGATATGGATCAAGACTCGTGCACTACCAATGCACTTATCCCGAGAATAGAAAAGATAATAAGTAAATTAAGCATCATATGACTTAATTTTATTAACATATAACATAATGTACAGTGTTGTCATGTTAAGTAAACAGAAGCTTGAGAATATATAAAATTACTTGATCATGTGAGCATGTGAGCCAGCCGGGTCATAAGAGCATGTTGACTTAGCATAGGGATCACGTAAAGCTTGTAAGATAACTGAACATGTGAGCATGTGAGAACTATATAGAATAACAATGATAGGATGACTTAGGAACTATTTCGGAAGTCAAGTTATAATCCGTAAACCAAAAAAGGACCGGGGTTGTAACCCTTCTCCTGAACAGAACATAGTTTCAAATCATTGTATAGCATAAGGATCATGTATGGTGTGTGAGTACTGAATAGGACGAAAAATGACAAGATAACTAAGAAACTACTTCAGAAGCCAGGTTACAATCCGTAAACCAAACAAGGACAGGGGTTGTAACCCTCCTCCTAAGCAGAACTTAGTCTCTAATCATGTATCGACAAAAGTAAAGCATAACAATAATGTACTGAAATAAACATACGGACACTGCCTAGAAAAAAAAACTAAACTGGACTAGACTACATCCATCAATCACGGCCATGCAATGAGTACGACTTGATACTTTAACTAACTAGGGTTATCACAAGCTAGTTACTAACAAGATGCAATGAGATATTTCCACAATCACAAGCCCTGCAGACTATCCAGGTTATCCTTCCGCAGGTTGAGAGAGTTGTATTAGGTGACTTGGGGGTGCAACACATGGCAGCATGCTGGAAATGTGCCCTACTCATTGACAGGCGACAAGTCCAATTAAAGCGCTCAGATAACGGGATCGCCTGTGACTGAAAAATCTCTCTATATGAACTACTTGATCAATCTAGTCATTAACCTAGTCAGATGCAGTATGAATTCTTGACCGTGGTAACCAGAAATTTATGTCCTAAGCATGATGCAGACGAGACATGTAGCTTATTCATGCATACATAATACATTCAACCACGGTATCCAAAAGAGTTATATTAGCAAGAAGAAATAACCATCGCAACAACATCTTGATTAAGCATGTCATGTTAGGTTTACTTGTCATATAAAGAATATTTGTCAGGAGTGCGCCTCGATGGGCCACTATCATGTAAAACAAAGAAGTGACATGTAACATGAGTGCACCACAATGGGTCACTATCTAGAATAAGCAGAGAAGAGACGTGTAGCATGAGTGCACCACGACGGGCCACTATCTAGTAAGCAAAAAAAAATGTAGCATTAGTGCACCACGACGGACCACTATCTAGATTAAGTAAAGAAGAGACATACATCATAAGTGCACCCCAACGGGCCACTATCTAAGAATAAGCAAACATGACAATAAGGATCGCATGTAGAAAGAATTAGATAAAAGACGTATAATGGCATGGGAGAAGGAATAAATAAAAAGTACTACTTGACATAAAACAATAATTGAATCTGTGCTAGTGTTAAGAATATAAGGGAGTACAATCATTCTCTAACTATACAAAATTATCTAATCATGATAAGAATTTATTACAGTCAAAGAAAACCTCAAAAAACGTCAAGTACATAAAATATGCCAAAAAGATCAAAACTATGATTGAAATTATCAATCGCATATGAACACCAATTAAAGTGAAACAAGAAGATTCTTGAAGCCAAGACAAAGATCTACAACTTTCAAGTTTTGAGTTTTACAAAATTCTATCTACAAAATAGCTTAAACGGACAACATCAGTCATTCAAGACAAACTGCGCACGGACAAAAGGCGTATGGCACAAGGTGCAAGGCGTGTGAGGTGCAAGATGTACGAGGTGTAAGTGCATGAGGTGCACGAGGTACAAGGTGCACGAGGTGCAAGGTGCACAAGGTACGCGAGGTGCAAGGTGCACGGACCAAAAGATGCGCGAGATGCATGGTGCGCGGAACAAAAGGTGCACGAGGTACAAGGTGCACGAACCAAAAGGTGCACAAGGTGCAAGGTGCACGAACCAAAAGGTGCGCGAGACATGAGATGCGTGAGGTGCAAGGTGCACGAGGTGCGCGAGGTGCAAGGTGTGCGAACAAAAAGGTGCGCGAGGTGCAAGGTGCGCGGACCAAAAAGTGTGCGAGGTGCGCAAGGTGCACGGACCAAAAGATGTACGAGGTGTAAGGTGCACGGACCAAAAGGTGCACGAGGTGCGCGAGTTGCGAGGACCAAAAGGTGCACGAACCAAAAGGTGCGCGAGGTGCGCGAACCAAAAGGTGCATGAGGTACACGGGCCAAAAGGTGCGCGAGATGCAAGGTGCGCAGACCAAAAGGTGCACGAGGTGCACGGGGCAAAAGGTGCAAAGGTGTGCGAGGTGTCACCCCTACCAGCAAGCTTTTGGCCATGGAGTTTTAGAAACTTCCAATGTCCATTAGTTGGGCTAGAGGACTCGAAATTGGCAAAATAAAGGTCTAAATTGAATAAAATTGAATCCTCTACAACATGGAACAAGTAGTTTTCGAAAATAACAAAGTTTAAGATATCCAAAAAAAATCAAAAAAGCTATAAACTTAGATCTACAAAAATGTAACCATCAAAACCAAAATCTTCAAGTTTTAAAGAGGCTTATAATCAAACAAGGAAGACAATGGAACAAACAAAATAAAAAAATAATAATGTTCAAGATTTGGCAAGATGTACTTGCCTAGAGTTGGGGAAGGAGCAAATGGAGAAGAAAAAGTAAATGAAATGAATGGAGGAGAGAGAGAAGTTGGATTCTATACAAAACCCTTCTTATCTCAACCCAACCCAAACCAACACATGCCAAGTTGAACCAAACCAAAATAAATCAAGTATAAGATTAAACCAAGGCAAGACTAAGAAAGATAAGTTAAAATATGGGTCACCTGACAAAGGTCAGAAATTCGTACACGTACACTTAAAATACGTATAACATAAAACGGGAGTGACAGGTATGCCGTTGGTATACACTAGTATACTGACGGTATGCCGGTCAAGGAGAAAACTATAAGTTGGAAAAAAATTAAAGCGTTCCGAAAATCAAGAAAATACAAAACACAGTACAAAAATACGTATCCGTATATAAATATCGATACAGTGAGACGAGTCTCACACTACCCTCAACCCCCCCCCCCCTCCGACCCCCTCAACCCCCCTCCTCCTCCTCCTCCCCGTCCCCCTCAGCCCCCCTCCTTACTCCGGCTAGTACCTCCCTCCTCCTCTCCGCCTCGGACAGCCTCGCCCCCCTCTTCCTCCTCCCCGCACCACCGGAGAGAGGAGGGGGGAGAGAGAGTGGAGGGGTAAAATGGTCATTACATATCCCACTTAACAGCAGTAAACGGAAAGGGGGCAAAATGAGCAGATTTTATACTTTCTGGAATTTTAAGAGCATTGGGTCTTTAGTGCAAAAAAGGGGAATCTAACGACAATTTTTTTTGCACTTTACCCTTAAAATAATAGTAATAATTGTTTTCTATCAACGAATCTACGGCAACGAATCTATGGAAAGATGTACAAATTTATTTATTGGAAATGTGTGTCCTTTCCATTGTGTCTCTTTATTTCTATAAAAGTATAAGTGTTTAAATAATTTAATCACTCAATCAATTCATCCATCTAGTATTAAGTCCAAGAGAGAGAGGGACAACCAACATTGCTTCAACGAGTTCTTACGGTGTGAAGTGCTGCTATCGAAGGAGAAGAACCGTTGTATCCTGGGAGACTAATCGCCATTAAAATTGTAAGCACCAGTACGAAACGAATATTGTCTTAAGGACATTAAACCAAGTTCAAGCCTCGATCTCGGTTAGATTATTATTTTATTTTAATTTCAGAGTCTATATACAGAGTTGTGAATTCCTTACTAATATTCTTAAGACAATATTTTTTTTATCTTTTCACTACTCTGTAGTAGGTTGGAAATATTATTTGCTCACTGTCTCCTGCCTTTGGTTTTAATTCATAGACATATTAGTTGACATTTATAAATTCCTCTCCTTCGGTACATCATTTAATTGGCTCATTCTTGAACTGCTCAGATACAGCATAAATGTTGTGTGAAGTCCACATATGTCTCAAGACATGTCTATGCATAGGGCTGCAAACGAGTCGAGCCGAACCAAGCTTTTGTAAGCTTGAGCTTGGCTTGACTAAAATCATTGGAGCTCGAGCTTGGTAAGTTTTTTATTTTGAAGCTTGAGCTTGACTCGAGCTTGTTTATATTAAGCTTGAGTTTGGCTTGGTTTGAGCTTGAGCTTGAGCTTGAGCTTGGCTTGATAAGGAAGCTTGATTCAAGCTTGATAAACAAGCTCGATAAGTTTGAAATCAAGCTTGTCGCTCAACTTTATTTCAAGCTCATTAAGCTTGATCGCAAGCTTAACGAACTTGATTTCAATCTAGTTAGGTTTAATTCAAGTATATGAAATATTAACAATTTATTTATAAAACTTTAATTAAAAAAAGTTTCTTAATATCACTTGTTAAGGACATAAATATATAATACACACAATCATATATATATATATATATATATATATATATATATATATATATATATATAATTCAACAAAGAATAAATGAGCTTCTAAACGAGTTAGCTTGCAAGCTCATAAACGAGCCAGCTCGTGAGCTCATTCGAACCGAGTACTTCTAAGCTTGAGCTTGGCTTGTTTATTAAACGAGCTCAAAACTAAAGCTTGAACTTAGCTTGTTTACTAAATGAACCGAGCTCAAACAGGCTTTTATCGAGCCGAGCTTTGAGCAGTTCGCGAACGGCTTGGCTCATTTGCAGCCCTATCTATGCACCAGGGGTAATTAAGAGTGAACATGTGTACTTTATAAATGTTGCCTCTGTTGGTAATTGGTTTCTGTCCTTTCATACCCTTTGTTTACTTTGTATTTGTTAAAAAAAAACCATTTCACTACAGTATAGTAGAATAATTGGTTCAAGTCATCTAAAGTTTATTTAATCCCACTAATGCATGAAAAGTTGTTTAACTTTACATTTTTCCACACCATATTATATTTCAAATGAATTAGACAATCATTTTTAGAATCTTCTTACTGACTTCATATTCACTAGTCCATTTGTTAAAGTTTTAATAATCGTTTGTTATATACACACATATTTGTTGGTTCAATTGATTAATAAATCAAAATTTCTCTGTTTGGTTTGTTCAAACTTTATTTTTTTGAAACATATTGAAACAGTCAAACGTTATTAATTTATTCAGATTTCAAATAATAGTTTCTACTTTTCTTTAAAATTGTAATTAATTCTGAGTTGTTCTACATAAATAGAACATAGACATAACATTTCTCCATTCTGAGGTTTACTTACTGGTCTGTACTGCACTATTATAACAGACAAAATGACAGCAGTTGAGAACACTATGATGATCATTTCTGCTCCTGTCCATATTGGACAAGGAGAAAAGCTGAAAAAGTTCAATGAAACCGACTTCAAGTGCTTGCAATAAAAGATGTTGTTCTATCTTACAACTTTGAATCTGGCAAAGATTCTGAATGAAACAGTTCATGTTCTGTAAGAAGGTGAAACTGAAAATATTGTAATTACAAATGTTGAAAAATGGAAAACATGCAGACTTCTTATGTAGGAACCACATATTAAGTGGACTGAACAACCATTTACCTGTTCTGCAAGAAGGTGAAACTGTCAATATTGTAATTACAAATGTAGAAAAATGAAAACATGCAGACTTCATATGTAGAAACCACATATTAAGTGGACTAAACAACCATTTATAGAATATTTACAGTCCACTGAAGACTGCAAAAGAGGTTTGGGATGCTCTGGACAAGAAATATAAAGCAGAATATGCAATGTCTAAGAAATTTGTAGTAGGCAAATTCCTAGACTACCGCATGGTTGACTCCAGATCGGTGGCAAGTCAAGTTGAAGACTTAAAATATATTTTTCATAAACTGGTTGTCGAAGGTATGGCCTTATGTCACTACCAGAATAGGTCATATTAGCGACGCCAGAAAATGTCGCTAAAATGACAAAAAGCGTCGCTAATCGTATTTACCGACGTTTTTAGCGACGTTTTCCTGTGGTCGCGGAAAGCCATGTCGCTGACAGGCAAAACGTCGATAATCGTCGCCATTACCGACGCTTACCGACACTAAATAAACATCGCTAATCACCGACGTTCACCGACACCACGTCGAAAAAATGGCGACGTCTCTCTGATGTCGGTCAACATCGGTGAATTTGGCGACGTATGCTACTTGTTACCGACGTTTACCAACTCTGTAGAAGAGGGAAAATGGGTCGGTAAACGTTGCTATACCTGGTAATTTAGTGACGTTTACTGACGTTTAGCGACGCAGATAGACGTCGATAAACGTCGCTAAAATGCAAAAAAAAAATACAGAATGTCCACAGAATCATATTTTCTTCCTGTAGTTTAATAAATAACAATAAATACACAGAAGCACATATTCATCCTGGGTTCGCCGGCCCCTTCGGTGGAACACTCAACATCGGTACATCATAATATACATATGTATCAACACAAACAAGAGTAAAAGTCTAAAAGAGTAAAATATCCAAAGTCGGTAATCGTCGATCCAAAGTATACAACCAATATCCACAACCAATAATGAAAGTCTACACAAATAAATAATCTACAACCAATACTGAAACAAGATAAACAAACACTAAAAAAATAGTCCTTATTCGGACTACTGCAGATCTGGAGGAGGGGCACCGTCGCGCCTCAAGGATAGGAACATCTCGTACTCCTCCCGTGAAATCGTCACTGATGAAGAAGGTAGTGACGTCGGTGAAATCAGAGGTAGTGACGCCGGCGGAGTCAACGACGATGAAGGCGCACCCGGAGGACAATAACGCTCCAACGCTGCTAGTCGCTCGTGGTAGGAATGCATGGTAGATAACAGCCTCGTACTGCTATCAACCATCGAATCCTGTATCAACATGAGCCTCTCGCCCATGGACAGCTGTGATGCCTGCAGATCCATTACGCTGCGCTCTGTCTATGCCCTAAGATCAGTGACGTCCCGAACTGTCACGACCCGGTCCCCAAATACTTGGGTCGAATCGGATCATGCCCAGCCTGCACCGTTGATGAGACGGCGGCAGTAAGCTGTAATCCATATTGCAGGTCAATCAACAACAAGTAACTAAAATTTACCACAACATTTATTCGATAATAAACTTGTCCAGTACAAAAGTTTAAAAGATCCAAAAACTGAAATAAGACTAGCTAACACCAACAGCATCTAAGGAGACGCCGATCCATCGTCGTCAGGTAGTACCGCCGGGTACCGAACAGGATTGTTGAACATTAGCTCTGTGCCACCAGATACTCTAGAAAGATCAACCTCAGAGTAACCTAAAAATGTTGGTCTCCAGTCAGGAGTGAGCAAAGTACAGTTCATGCAAATTTTAACAATTAAAATGACAATTTATAATATGCATTTTTAAACAGTTTAAAAATGAACAATTTTGAAATAGTACAGTACAGTGAAATGAATAGGTAAAGAATATGACCGGTTTGGGTACATTTGTATCCTAGCGATACGGTATGGCTTATCCCCGTGTGAGAGAGGGGTAAGCTAACACATTCATTATCCTAAGTTTGGATTTGGTCATATCCAGTACACTATTCCCCCAGTCCCCAACAATACGATCAATGCTCCCGAAGGAGTTCGTGTAAACAGTGGTTTAAACTTGCAATGAAACAATTGTGAAAATAATTGTAAAATCTACATAAAATGTACTTGCCTTATCTCCTTGGTTTGAAAAGTTGGTACTTCGGGATTTGGAATAGTCACGCTCTTCCTCGAAATCCTACATTTCGGGAACTTGTTTCAGAAGCAAGCTCAAACTGTCTAGTTACAATTCTCTATTTGTCTTTCCTAGTTAATTTTAGTCTTGCATTAACCAATACCAACATCACAATCAAAGCACGTTTTTCTAGTGTGTTATATTTTAAAGAAAATTCCAATTTCTATTCTATTTCGGAAAACTCGTAATTTACCAATTTATTGGAAAAAGATTGGTATTTCTTTTATGACTATATATATAAAAATATATTTTCTTAAATGAGAAAATCGTGAATTTCTAATAAATATAAATATTTAAAATTAATCCTACGCGTTCATACAACCCAATAAAATAAAATTACTTCCTACTTATTACAGGCCTGGGCTTATACCCTTACAAATTTAATTACAAATTGAAATAAGAAGAAACTTGTTAGTCTTGAAAATTACCTATAATTAAATAATAAAACTAACAATTGCCAATTTAAATTATATAAAATATATGAGTCTCAGACTCTGGTCCAGTCGTCATGTTCAGCTACTCTGCCTCAACGTCCGGTCGTACCGGTGCGTTTGCATTTCGCTGGGGCCCACTGACCAATGTGGTCGTCGCCCAAAAATATTAATAAATAATATTTTACCGAAAATTTATTTTGAAAATCATTTAATAATTTTCCCGAAAATTTCGGCAGCACTCCCTCTATTTTGGTCAACCCAAAAACTGGGAAATGCGCCGGTTTTACCTGCAAAAATTATCCCAACCCAAATATACATATAATTCCACAGAAAATCCGTTTTCCAAATATTTCCCGAAAGTTTCCTCGGAAAACCCGAGATTAAATGGAAATTCCGAAAACTATCGGAAACCCGAAAAATTCCCGGAATCCACAGCACATCCACAGAACTCAAATTGGAGAAGCAAAACTAATGCTCAACACTAAAATATTTCCGAAGAAACTTCGGAAATTCCGAAATGGAAACGAAATTCCCGAAAATATCGGAAAATCTACAAAATAATTCCACAAAACCAAATCACAGAAATATTTCCGAAACCATCGGAAATTCCGAAACTATATCGGAACGGACGCGTAAACGTAAACCCAATTTCCCGAAGGAATTTGGTTGGACCATATCATCATAGACTAAAGGAAATTCTCGGGATTAGAGGTTACCCAAAAACCGACGACGGAATCCGAAAAGTAGCTTCGGACTCGGAACAGAAACGGAAATGGAAACGGAACGTCGACAGAGCACACAGGGGCCGTACAAGTCAGCGCCGGGGAGCGGCGGCGGAACAACGAAGGGGCGGCGGCGGGATCGGGCGGTGGCAGCGCCGGTCGGGTCGGGTCCGGTCGGGAAAGGGGCCGCGGGGAGCTGCGCCGGTGGGGCGTCGGCCTCGGGAGGGTGGTAGCGGCCGGGATTTGCTTCGGTTCGCCGGGGTCGGCCTCGGAAGTTCGGGAAAAATTAGGGCACGAGTTTGAGAGTTTGGGGAAGAAGATGATGGAGGAAATGGGAGTGGAGGAGGGTTTAAATAGGATGGAAATTAGGAGGTTACCGGAGACGATCGGTCGACGGCAGTTACGGGAGGCCGGCGGTCGTTGATCGCACGCTGGGGAGCGGATCGGGTCAGTGAGAAACTGAGAGTATTTAACTCTCACTAAAAGGAATTTATCAGAGAGTTAAAGCTTTTAAAGCTCAAAATGAAAGCTGGAATGAAACTTCCATTCCAAAATAGGAAATATGAAGGAATGTAGTGGGTCACTTAAAAGGGTTGTGGCTTATTGGGTTTGATATGATTAATGGGTTAAAGGGTTTCTACTCTTAATGGGTTAAGAGTATATAATGAGTTTGGGCCTTATAAGCTTTGGGCTAAAGGTTAATATTTTAATGTTCCAATGTTCCAATGGCTTTGGGTTTGTTCTGCTAACTTTCCAATGGTTTTGGGTTTGGTAAAAACTTTTAATGGGCTCAAAAGTTTTAAACAATCCTATTGGGTTATGGGCTTTAACCATAAGGCTTCAAACTATAGGCTTGGTTTAATAAGAAATGGCTTTGGGCCAAAATTTAATAAAACCTTGGTAAAATGGGCTTAAGGAAAAATGGCTAAAATAATAATATTATTTAGGAAAATTTTTTGTACAAGCTTATTTAGGACTCCTAAAAACTTAATATTTTAAGTTCAAGGTGAGTTCAATTTCGGATTCGGGTCTGGGCTATCAGACAAAAGTCCATGTTATTTATTTTGAAAAATAATTTTATACCTAATAATAATAATTTTAATATTTAATCTATCAATTTAAAAATGATAACATTATTCTAATAAAATAAAATTAACATGCAAATTAAAAGTACGGGTTTCACAACCTTCCCTCCTTAGAAAATTTCGTCCTCGAAATTTAAGGACAGGTAGGACAGGATTCCCACAATTCAATTAGACACGAGTATGGTGTTCAATTCGGGTTCAAACAATAAGAATTTTTAAAGGTAATCATGGATGAGATAATTTAGGGACAAAATAAAATATAAAGCGAACCAAAGTGTATGAGGTTGATCAGACTATCATTGCACCGGTTCTGATTAGACAATATATTAATGGAGGCCTCCAATAAAATAATGTCATGATCAAGCTTGAAAAAGGAATAGCTCGCAAAACTAGGCTAACAAGCATAATGTCAAATTTGAAAATAAAACAGATGAGTATGGAAAGAAATAGGAATAATGATTCAACTTTGCCTGATCTTCATCTCACCTCTGACTATGCTTGTTACTGGTTTCTCTGACACTGCCTTCTTCTACAAATTCCAGTGGTTGACAACTGTTGTCTGCCCAGTGCTTCTGTTTATCATAGCTTGTCTCTGATCATCTTCACTTCCTCTGCTGCGCCAGTTACTCTTTCTGGATCTAACAGTATTCTTTCTTCTACATCGTCCTATGCAAGTTATGTACGAAAACTACATCCAAAACTTCAATGATGTTGTACTGATGCTAACTGGGTATTTATTGTAAGAAAACTCTACCAAAGATAATTGATCTTTCCAAGATCCTCCAGATTCCAGGAGGCAAGATTCTTCAGCATGTCTTCAAACGTCTAGATTGACTTCTTTGATTGTCTGTCAGTTGGAACTTCATGAATCCGGTAGATGTGTCTCTTGCACATTGCCGCCAACTCTTTCGTGAATAAAACAACTTCATAATGAACTGACTTGGTCAGTCAGTACACAAAATCCAATTGGTGATCTTCCCTCCTTAGGAACAAAGTAATCCTAACACAAGGTCCATTTATGTGTTCCTACTTCTACTCCGAAATATCCAGCGTCTGCAGGAATCTTGCTAATTTCCACATGTTGACAGAATACCTAACCTCATTCTTGGAATTTGTCCTTCTTCATTACATAACACCATTTAATGGTACACACATCCCGATACATCTGGTTAGAGTGTGTGGATACTGCGCTTCTTAGTTCACCAGAAGGTATACAACCTCGTACTATTCTTCAAAAGCTCCATCGTTGGCAATAAAGAAACTCCCAAATGTTCCTGTCAACACTTGATCTCTAAGTTTACAAGTGCCTTGTCTTGAAACTGCGTCTTCTTGACTTTGTTCTTCAGACTCGAGCTCACTTGCAGCTTTATTGACACTGAATCAGCATCTAGTTCCATCCTTCTATCTTCAGACAGTATGCTCTCCAGCCCAACTTCCTGATGTCTAGGTGCCGCTTCTTGGTCAAACCATCGATATCAGCTTCAATCGTCTTCGTTTACCCAATATTCCGCTCTTTCTGAGTAGAAATATATTTCAGACTTTTATAGTCCGTATATAATTTTACTCCCTTTCCATAATAATTCCATAGCCTTAAAGCAAGGATACTTACAACAAGTTCCAAATTATGTGTGGGATAGTTCTTCTCATGAGTCCGTGATTGCCTAGATATGTAGACAATTATTTTCCCATGTTGTTGAAGAATACAACCCAGTCTTTTTCCTGAGACATCTCTGTAGATGGTGAAACCACCGGATCCTGCGGGTAGCGCAAGGATTGGTAAGCTTCTTCTACAGCTTCTTAAATGCGTCCAGACAAACTCTTCATTCTTTCGAGTCAGCTTCATCATCGACTCAGCAATCTTGGCGAATTCCTACACAGATTCCAGTAGTATCCCATCAAGTCCAAGAAACCATTGAACTTAGATATACGACTTCTCCACAGCGGCTATCTATCTAGAGTCTATCAAATTTTCTTCTCTTGTGACATTATGGCAAAAACCACATTGTCTAAGAAAATTCATGTCTTGATAGCTTACCAAAAACTTCTTCAAAGTTCCTAGAAATTTCTCAGATGCTCTTCATGTTCTTCTTCAGTCCTTGAGTATATCAGATTTTTGTTATCTAAAGAAAAGACAACAAACTGATTCAATTACTCATAAAAGACTCTGTTCATGAGATTCATGAACACAACATGAGTATTCATCATTCCAAGAGACATGATCCAAAAATTCAACTACCAGTATTTGGTGTTGAATGTCGTCTTGAGAATGTACTCCTTCATGATCTTAATCTGATGGTAGTCAGTTCTTAAGTTAATCTCCGAAAACCCTTAAGTTCACTCAACTTGGATAGATCATCAGTCGAGAAAAAGTAATTCTTCAGTGCCCTGATAGTCTACTCTCATCCATATTGTTTATCCTTCTTGGATACAAACAAGACTGATGCTTCTTAGAGTGAAGCTCCGTCTTATATGAAACCCAACACCTTTAGTCCATTGATCTAATCCTTCATTTCCTTGGCTTCCTTCAGGTCGATTCTATAGTATCACTTAGTCATAGGGAAGGAGCTAGGTACTAGGTTAATGGAATATTTCTATGCATAGGGTAATCCAGAAACTATTAGGGAAAACTTCTATCATGAAGATGTAACTAAGATTTTTATTCATATAAGAGAATTACAACAAAAACTCTCATAATTGATCTAGGGACATCTTGTTACAGCTTCTTAATAGATAATACTACTCAGCAGTCCTAAGTACTATTCTTCATGGTTCTGGTTCTTGCTTGGGCATCTCCAGATCCTTGATTCTGCTTCATCCCTTCCTACGGTCTGTTGGATAGAGTCCTGAGGTTGTGGCATAATAGACGCTCCGATACGATGATAAGATAAGAGGCAGTCCTTAACTTGATGTTCAGCAGATCCACACACCAAACATTGCCTTAATCTCTTGCGACAAATGTTGGCTTGGTGACCAGGTCTCTTACAGTAGGCACAAGCCAAAAGCTTCTTGCAATATGGTTGTCGGACAGGGCCCAAATATCTTCTATTCTCATGGGTATCCCTCCTAGGACGAGGTTCCGCTCCAACTTGGTTTAAAATGGCTAAGGTTGCGTCGTTGATATTCTTCATGACTTCTCTCGAGATATCCATCTGTTCACTTGAATCTTCTGATACTCTAGGATTTTTGAAATAGAGCAACCATCTGAGAGGTGTTCTCTGGTACTGGTGAAGCAACATGAGTGGGTACTTCCTCAAAGAAAAGTAACCCAGTTAGAGGAGAGGTAGGATTTGCCAGTGTGGGGAAAACTTCACTGGATGATTGGTGAGGATGATCAATCAGCTGGTTGGGTGAAAAGCTCTGACTTGACTGAAGAGGCGGGGTTCGATCCGGAGAATACCACATCGCCAGCAGAGTTGGTTTTGTCAGTGGTCATTCTCTGGAAGGTTTAGGATGCAAGCATAAGCAAGGTAACCTACCAGTCTATAATAAAAATATTTATCATATATAAATCGGTCCTATGTTGTGGCAATTTTGATGTTCTAGTGTTCCTAATTGTTTCTAGTTTTCCTAAATTGTTGATTTAGTTGACCTGCATGGGCCACCACTAAAAACATGTCACGACCCGGTCCCCAAATACTTGGGTCGAATCGGATCATGCCCAGCCTGCACCGTTGATGAGACGGCGGCAGTAAGCTGTAATCCATTGCAGGTCAACCAACAACATTTAACTAAAATTTACCACAACATTTATTCGATAATAAACTTGTCCAGTACAAAAGTTTAAAAGATCCAAAAAAAACTGAAATAAGACTAGCTAACACCAACAGCATCTAAGGAGACGCCGATCCATCGTCGTCAGGTAGTACCGCCGGGTACCGAACAGGATTGTTGAACATTAGCTCTGTGCCACCAGATACACTAGAAAGATCAACCTCAGAGTAACCTAAAAATGTTGGTCTCCAGTCAGGAGTGAGCAAAGTACAGTTCATGCAAATTTTAACAATTAAAATGACAATTTATAACATGCATTTTTAAACAGTTTGAAAATGAACAATTTTGAAATAGTACAGTACAGTGATATGAATAGGTAAAGAATATGACCGGTTTGGGTACATTTGTATCCTAGCGATACGGTATGGCTTATCCCCGTGTGAGAGAGGGGTAAGCTAACACATTCATTATCCTAAGTTTGGATTTGGTCATATCCAGTACACTATTCCCCCAGTCCCCAACAATACATTTCTCCCGTAGGAGTTCGTGTATAAGTGGTTTAAACTTGCAATGAAACAATTGTGAAAATAATTGTAAAATCTACATAAAATGTACTTGCCTTAAACTCCGTTGAAAAGGTTGGTACTTCGGTATTCGAAAGGTCACGCTCTTCCTCGAAATCCTACATTTCGGGAACTTGTTTCAGAAGCAAGCTCAAACTGTCTAGTTACAATTCTCTATTTGTCTTTCCTAGTTAATTTTAGTCTTGCATTAACCAATACCAACATCACAATCAAAGCACGTTTTTCTAGTGTGTTATATTTTAAAGAAAATTCCAATTTCTATTCTATTTCGGAAAACTCGTAATTTACCAATTTATTGGAAAAAGATTGGTATTTCTTTTATGACTATATATAAAAATATATTTTCTTAAATGAGAAAATCGTGAATTTCTAATAAATATAAATATTTAAAATTAATCCTACGCGTTCATACAACCCAATAAAATAAAATTACTTCCTACTATTACAGGCCTGGGCTTATGCCCTTACAAATTTAATTACAAATTGAAATAAGAAGAAACTTGTTAGTCTTGAAAATTACCTATAATTAAATAATAAAACTAACAATTGCCAATTTAAATTATATAATATATGAGTCTCAGACTCTGGTCCAGTCGTCATGTTCAGCTACTCTGCCTCAACGTCCGGTCGTACCGGTGCGTTTGCATTTCGCTGGGGCCCACTGACCAATGTGGTCGTCGCCCAAAAATATTAATAAAATAATATTTTACCGAAAATTTATTTTGAAAATCATTTAATAATTTTCCCGAAAATTTCGGCAGCACTCCCTCTATTTTTGGTCAACCCAAAAACTGGGAAATGCGCCGGTTTTACCTGCAAAAATATCTCAACCCAAATATACATATAATTCCACAGAAAATCCGTTTTCCAAATATTTCCCGAAAGTTTCCTCGGAAAACCCGAGATTAAATGGAAATTCCGAAAACTATCGGAAACCCGAAAAATTCCCGGAATCCACAGCACATCCACAGAACTCAAAATTGGAGAAGCAAAACTAATGCTCAACACTAAAATATTCCGAAGAAATTGGAAATTCCGAAATGGAACGAATTCCGAAAATATCGGAAAATCTACAATTCCACAAACCAAATCACGAAATATTCCGAAACTTCGGAAATTCCGAAACTATATCGGAACGGACGCGTAAACGTAAACCCAATTTCCCGAAGGAATTTGGTTGGACCATATCATCATAGACTAAAGGAAATTCTCGGGATTAGAGGTTACCCAAAAACCGACGGAATCCGAAGAGTAGCTTCGGACTCGGAACAGAAACGGAAATGGAAACGGAACGTCGACAGAGCACACAGGGGCCGTACAAGTCAGCGCCGGGAGCGGCGGCGGAACAGCGAAGGGGCGGCGCGGGATCGGGCGGTGGCAGCGCCGGTGGTCGGGTCCGGTCGGGAAAGGGCCGCGGGGAGCTGCGCCGGGGGCGCCGGCCTCGGGAGGTGGTAGCAGCCGGGATTTGCTTCGGTTCGCCGGGGTCGGCCTCGGAAGTTCGGGAAAAAAGGGCACGAGTTTGAGAGTTTGGGGAAGAAGATGATGGAGGAAATGGGAGTGGAGGAGGGTTTAAATAGGATGGAAATTAGGAGGTTACCGGAGACGATCGGTCGACGGCAGTTACGGGAGGCCGGCGGTCGTTGATCGCACGCTGGAGAGCGGATCGGGTCAGTGAGAAACTGAGAGTATTTAACTCTCACAAAGGAATTTATCAGAGAGTTAAAGCTTTTAAAGCTCAAAATGAAAGCTGGAATGAAACTTCCATTCCAAAATAGGAAATAATGAAGGAATGTAGTGGGTCACTTAAAAGGGTTTGTGGCTTATTGGGTTTGATGATTAATGGGTTAAAGGGTTTCTACTCTTAATGGGTTAAGAGTATATAATGAGTTTGGGCCTTATAAGCTTTGGGCTAAAGGTTAATATTTTAATGTTCCAATGTTCCAATGGCTTTGGGTTTGATCTGCTAACTTTCCAATGGTTTTGGGTTTGGTAAAAACTTTTAATGGGCTCAAAAGTTTTAAACAATCCTATTGGGTTATGGGCTTTAACCATAAGGCTTCAAACTATAGGCTTGGTTTAATAAGAAATGGCTTTGGGCCAAAATTTAATAAAACCTTGGTAAAATGGGCTTAAGGAAAAATGGCTAAAATAATATATATTTAGGAAAATTTTTTGTACAAGCTTATATAGGACTCCTAAAAACTTAATATTTTAAGTTCAAGGTGAGTTCAATTTCGGATTCGGTCTGGGCTATCAGACAAAAGTCCATGTTATTTATTTTGAAAAATAATTTTATACCTAATAATAATAATTTTTAATATTTAATCTATCAATTTAAAAATGATAACATTATTCTAATAAAAAAAATTAACATGCAAATTAAAAGTACGGGTTTCACACGAACTGTCCTCTCGCACACATCCCTGAGCTCCATAATGCTGCAGTCGAGCGTATCCAATCGTGCTATGAGTGCAGCATCGTCCGTCTGGTGCTGCTCCTGGATCCGTCGTAGCAGCTCGTCACGGACAGACTCCACCATCTGCTGGACTCGGGCAGACTCCTGGAGGCTGTGGGCCATGCACACTAGCATGGGAGGCCATAGAGGACTTTGTCACAACTAGTGCGCCATAGGATCCCGTACCGTAGTACGTACCCCTATGGAGACCACCAGCGACGGTCACCCACAGCTCGTCCTCCGACGGAGCTGGAGCGGGCTGTGAGGAAGTACCGGCCTCTCCCGCAGCATGTGCACTAGCAGCTGCCCGCTCCTTAAGCCGTTCAACTCGGCCTAGAAAGCATGGATATAATTCTAATGTCTAATGTACTTATTATTACTAACTACATGAATATCTATTTGCATGCATATTTACTAAGTTATATAAAAACTAACACGAAGTATTAAAATTAATAAATAGAATTGTAATACTTACATAGGCCTGCTCTGCCCTCTCGTCAATAAGCTTCCCGCCCTTTTGATGTGTGGCCAGGAAGACAGTCACCATATTGGCGTCATCACCCCTCCTTATCTGTAATTAAATATATCACCTTTACTAATTTATCGGAGTTGTATTAAAATAATATTTCTGAAATAAAAAATACCAAACGACGAAAATGTTCTGTCATCGGAATCGACCCACCGTACCACTTTGACCCCTGCTTCCTAGCCGCCTTGGCAGACTTTTCCTTGTACCTTGGCTCGTCGAATCGAGCCTTCATCGTAGTCCACTGCTCAGGGATGATCCAACCTTGGATCGACTTTCCGGCACGATCACGAGTCTTCTGATCATTAATAGCGTCGCGGATCAGCTTAGCAATGACGGCAGGAAACATCCCCTCGATCATCTCGGTCCGGTACGGTGGATAGATAAACATATCCTAGAAGAGTGCAAGCCAAATATTTATTAGTTATATATAATATGCAAAAATTATATGATTCATGTTAAAAGAAAATATATTTTAACCTTGCATCGTGCAAACCAGTAGGCCTTCCTCTCGTTCGGAGCATCATTGTAGTTTATCCAAGGACCACCATAATTAGTCCTCAAGTGAAGTCTAGGCGTCTCTGTACCGACAGGGGACGATATCTATGCAGACATATATTCATGAGAAAAGTTCATTTATGATAAACACAGGAAAAAAATGATAAACCAAAACACTTACTTTGTACCGTCGACGCAGATCTCTGTCCTCGTCTCCTCCGGAGGTGCGCATGCATCATCTGTCTGATACTGGTCGGTCGTCGGCTCAGCCTCCTCCATCGGCTCATCTGTCTCCATCGTCGTATCAGCAGGAGGAATGCTAGATGATGGAGCAATCTCAGGCCTGGAACTACTCGTCCAGGAGATATGCCACGTAGCGGCGTGGCAGACGGAGGTACTGTCCAATACATAGGAGTACTAGGCGACGAGGATCCAGAGCCGGTACCAGTAGGAGGTACCGAAAGAGTACCCTGTCCTCTGCCAGTAGTACCCCGTGCCCCATATCGGGACACGCAGAATGATCCGCGACGACCTGTCATACCTGATAACAACATATGATGAGATACAACAAATAATAGTACATTAGAAATATGAAAGTACAACAACGATAAGATAATAACCAAGACAACATATGATGATACATTTTACAAGAAACATCCAAGTCCAGATAGTATTCTACAAAAAACATCTAAGTTCATATAGTACATTCTACAAGAAACATCTAAGTCCAGATAGTACATTCTAAAAGCAACATCTAAAAAATGAAAGTACATCTCTCTCATAATCTTTAGAATATTCATCTTGTTCGTCTTCCTCGACCTCATCTTCCTCTTCCTCCTCCTCCTCATCTTCAGTTTCATCTTCGCCTTCGTCGGCTTCGCCTTCCTCTTCACATTCTATATCTTCTACATTAATCGTGTAATGCGTAACTTTCATGAAGTCCACATCAACAATATTGGTTACAAGAGGTAGCTCGTCCTCCTGATAAGCTTTTTCCTCAACATCAAAAGTATCTCTATCTTTAGTCTTGCATACTGCCCACCAGTCAGACTTCGTTGCTCCCCGTCTCGGATAAGATGTAAAGTACACGAGCTGAGCCTGAGTTGATAGGACAAATGGTTCGTAGCCTTGATATCTATGCTTGTAGTTTATATTCACAAGACCATGCTTGTCAATTTTCTAACCTTGATTTTCAATCGGATCGAACCATTCACACTTGAACAATACGATCTTTTCTGGTTCTCTGCCATAATTATATGTCAACTCCACAATCTCTCGCAAGATGCCAAAGAAATTATTTCCTGGATCGACGTCTTTGTAGTTCGAAGATTTGATACACAAATAACTATTTTTTGTGGAATCAAGATCCATAAAGCTGTATCTGATCGGAGCATTTGTCGACTTGAACCTAAAGCCGTTGATACAGTAACTTGGCCATATTTTAGCAAAAGTAATTGGTCCCTTGGCAAGAGTTCTAATTAATTCAATCTCTGGTGAAATTAGACGATCGACCTGAATACCGAAGAGATAGTAAGTTTTTATTGCACAGTTGCATTAAAAGAGGCCAGTAATTACCGAGTTGCTTACATATTCGCTCAACCAAGAAGAAAATGACGTCTCATTTCTTATTCTAATGCTTCGTCTGTTAGGTAGGGTCTAACCGACCTCAACTCTTCATTATATGTGCTGAAAAACAACAAAGCAACTGCCGATTAGTACAATAATATTAGCTTATACTATTATATTAAGATAACGTAAACTCATCATTAATTACTTACCCCTCTAGCTTCTCCACTTCATCCTCGTCGCAATTGAGTAATATATACAACTGAGCAGCCCTTAGCACTTCGTCATTCAAATATCTCTTCTTTATTTTTCCCGAAGGCTTCCGGACGTATTGAATACTTTCAGTATTCCATCATTAGATTCTTGATATCATCCGTCGTTATTTCTCGGAGCCCTCGTTCTGTTCGTAGCAACATGAGGTTTGAAATATGTCGAGCAGAAGTTTGTAATCTCTTCGAGAATATAGGCTTCATAAATAGAACCCTCGACCCGAGCCTTGTTTTTCACCTTCCTCTTTAGGTGGTTCAAATGCCGCTCAAATGGGTACATCCACCGATAACCGACGGCCCACAACACGTGCCTCGTAAGAAAGATGAATTGGCAAATGCTCCCTGGAGTCGAAGAATCCAGGAGGAATACCTTTTCGAGCTTGTACAGTGTTACCGCAATATCGTTCTCCTGCTTTTCTAGACGATCGACGAGCAACTTAGTAGAACAAAGATCTCTGAAGAATATGCTAAGCTCGGTCAATGGATCCCAAACAACCTGGGATAAGAATTTCCGAAATGCAATCGAAATTAACCTCTCCATGAATACGTGACAATCATGGCTCTTCATACCTGCAGTTTGTCTCCTTGAGGTCGACGCATCTTCTCAAGTTCGAAACATACCCGTCTGGAAATTTCAGACCTTGAATTAACCTAGAAAGTCTGACTTTATCCTCCTTCTCCAGTGAGAAAATTGTCTTAGGCTGCTTCAACTTTCCATTCCCCTCCTCTATCAAATGCAATGCAGCGGACGTCTACATATTTCTTCCAAGTCCAATCTAGCCTTTGGATTGTCTTTCATCTTCCCCTTTACGTCCATTACAGCATTAATTATGTTGTCAAACACATTCTTCTCGATATGCATGACATCAAGGTTATGTCTAATCAGATTGGTGCTCCAATATGGTAGATCCCAGAATATCCTCTTCGTCCAGTTATGAGTGCGACCAAATCCGTCACACTTGTAGCCCGTAGCAGGCTCTTCAATAGCCCTTGGTAATCTTTTACCTCTTTCCATATCGTGTATCCGAGCCACCTTGGCGGGGGATTAGCCTTCTCTACAAGGCCAGTACGAAAAGCATTCCTGTTCCTCCGGTACGGATGATCCTTCGGCAGAAATTGTCGATGACAATCAAAGAAGCACGGTTTGCCTTCGTGTTTCAAACGAAAAGCCTTAGTGCGGTCCATGCAATACGGACATAAAAGACGACCATGCGTGCACCATCCAGATAACATACCATAGGCCGGAAAGTCGTTGATGGTCCATATAAGTGCTGCCCGCATCTGAAATTTTATTTTCTAGATACATCGTACGTGTTGGAACCTACTTTCCACAGTTGATTCAACATCAATCAGGCTGTAAATACCAATGTAATTTACACATCGATTTTCGGATTACCTGGGATAATAACGATGAGGAACATATACGGAGTCTTCATGCACATCCAAGGCGATAGATTGTACGGAGTGACGATCACAGGCCAACACGAATACTGGGATCCCGAAAGTTCGAATGGGGTAAAACCGTCGGAGCAGAGACCCAATCCGACATTACGCGGATCAGAAGCAAAATTGGATACTCTCGATCAAAGTGCTTCTATGCTTCTCCATCAGATGGGTGATCCCACACTCCTTCGATCTGTTGTCGCTTATGCCAACTCATGTTTTCTGCAGTTCCTTCCCCATAAACAACCGCTGCAATCGCGATGTCAACGACAAGTAGTGCATCGAATCGGTAGGCTTCCTTTCACCGACAGACTTTCCTCTACCACTGCCCGTAGCGATCGGCACCACAAAATCTGCAGGCGTCTTCATCATTGTCGTCTTTGTAGTACAACATGCACCCGTTACGACATGCATCGATTTTTTCATATCTCATCCAGAGCGATCTCACCATCCTCTTAGATCGGTAAAAGTCTTTAGGCAACTTAGCACCCTCAGGCAATATTCTATAATCAACTTCATAAGTCGGTTGTAGCAATCTTGCGACATATTAAATCGGACTTGATGCTCAATAATCTTGTAACCCCTCTAACGGTGAATGATCCTCACAACCACGATATAATGGAGTCCTTGCATTCTCCAGCAACTCCATGAACTTTGCAGCATCGATGTTCGGTGCCTCCTCAGGTGCATCATGATTGTCCGGATCGAAACTAGTCCCCGCCGCATCAAAAATCATGTTCACCAACCCATCGTCGTAAGCAGCGTGGTTGTAGACATCCACATAGGCTCATACACCGATGCTAAGGACACAAGTTCTCCGTGTGCGCTCCACAGATAGTAATTCGGCATAAAATCCTTCGAGTATAAATGATACGTGACTTCCACTTCTGGACGATATTTCAAGTTGCGACATCTCACACACGGACACTTAATTTTGGTACCGTCCATGTACGGAGAACGCCTTGGCAAACTGCAGGAACTGTTTTACACCCTCTATGAATTCATCCCGCACACCACACATGTCATCAGGATGACGGTTGTACATCCACGAACGATTTGCAGATAGTAATTCAGCTCCATATCTATTTGAGGATAATTCTGTAAGATAGATACAAGCACATCGTTGAAACACATGCATATGAATGTATCTATCATCTTTATCACATAGGGACTAATATTTTATATTGAGATAAGTATAGTATACCCTGATAGAAAATAGTTCATGTGTTATGGTACCTCTAGTGTAGGTGTCTGGATATCTAAATCGAATGACACAAAGTGGAATAGGACATCTTGAGGATATCATACATACCAATCTGAACTAAAGGTAATGAGAAGTATAACTGGTACAAAAAATTGATCAGTACACAATGTGAAAAGGTAAGTAACTAAATATTTGTATGTTAGCCCATATACTAGCTAAATGACTGAACAACATATTAAGGATTCTAAGTCCCAAAAGTATATTGGATAAACAACATCAAGTAAGTCATTACTTTAAAATGGTCAGGACAATCTAGGAAAGATTGAATGTATACTCTTGATCCTAATCAACATAGGGACAGAACACCTAGTCTGATAGTACAGGAATGAAGGACAATGTGAAGTTAATCCATCTGATGCAATATTCAAGGCTCTGATACTGAAGTTTTTAGGGTATCAGTCGATGCTACCATCTAGGGTGCCTAATATAAAATGGATTGAAACATAATGAAGTTGGGATAGAGCCAAAACACTACTAAAGCAAGTTAGGACTGAAACATCTAACTACGATACCAAGTGTCACCATAACATCTGATACTAGCAATGGCCAAACTCAGAAAGGGATTGTTATTAGCCTATCCATTAGTTACATAACTGAACTGAAACATAGGTAAAGAATTGACTAATGTCTAGCTAAGGGCAGAGCATGCTCTATGATACACGAGGGTATCAGTAATATAAGCAAAATAGAGAGGGTACAAGTTGTGACTCAAGTGAGGATGCAGGACATGCATCTACTAGGCTCGGTGAAACCTATAGCAGGATTGAGCCACTGTGCACTTAGGGGGTTGTAGACTGTGATATCTAGTCGAAATTAATATCAAATCCAACTGACTGCACAAGCTAAACAAGCAAAACACTAAGCAACAAGGGCATCACTATGAACCCGAGCCTTCCCATGTCCAAATATATATCAAATCCAACCCAAATAAGAGAGCCCACACTATAATTACAGTATATTCAACATAATTAACTAATTATAACTGAAATTAAAGCAACAAAATCAAGTCATGTCCTGTGTCAAAGTGTCGTGTCCGAAAGAGGGTTAAGGTTTACCTAGTCGGGGAGGAGCGGGTCGTCGAGGGGGGAGGGGGTCGCCGATGGGGAGTTGGAGACGGAGGGGAGATGGAGATGGAGGGGAGCGGGTCGGCGAGGGGTGTGGGGTCGACGAGGGTGTCCGCGGTGGGAGCAGGGTCGCCAAGCGAGGGGGGCAGGTTGCCGAGGGTGAGGGGAATGCCGAGGGCCGGAGTCGCCGAGGCGGGGTAGAGGGGTTTCGGTGGTCGGGGTTTCGAAGAGGGGTTTCAAAATAATAGGGGAAGAATGAAAACTCAAATACCTATATTTCAACTTAGCGACGTCATTATGCGACGTCGGTAAACGTCGCTATTATTTGCTATTAGCGACGTCATACCATATACGTCGGTACACGTCGCTATTACTAGTCAAATTAGCGATGTTCACCGACTTATCCGCGACGTATGTTTTTAATACAAAAAGTAGTCGCAATACGTCGCTGAAAGTCGCTAATAGTGACGTTTTGCAACGTATTATAGTTACGTCGCTAAATTGTTAAATTATAGCGACGTTTCTGTAAAGCGTCGCTAAATACGTCACTAAAATGACTTATTCTGGTAGTGTGTGAACCGTTTCAGGTAGCTTCTGTGATTGAAAAACTTCCATCTCTCTGGAAGGATTATAAGATTAACTATCTGAAACATAAACGTAAGGACATGCCACTAGCAGATCTAATTGTCAGACTTAAAATAGAAGAGATTAACAGGAGCACTGAAAAATTTTCTTATATAGAAGTCGGACAAATATCTTGGAGACAGCACAACAAAAAAAAATACATATACCAGAGTTCCGGTCAAGGGAACTATAAAAAGTTCGAAGGTAAATGTCACATATGCAAGAAGATGGGGCATAAAGTTGCAGATTGTCTTTCACGTCCTAGAACCAGAATACTGGAGAGTGGGGGACAGACACAACCAGCTATGTATATTGGAGTGCAACACGCTTCGCAATACGATCACGGTTGTCTAGATGCATAAGGGTTAAACTATAATGCATCATTCTCTTATGGTTAAGAATAAGCGTAGTGTCTCAATCTCAAGTAAGCAAATAATTGTTACAAGATGTTAGATCATCAGACATACAAAATAAGGTGTCTCAAACATTACATATTCTGATGATCATGAAGCTAGTCATATAAAATGCGAAGACTAGTAAGAGTTAAGTCATACATGATCAATCCTAGGATTTGTCAATCATGTTACATCCCTTAGGCAGATAGAAATAAAGTTTGCAACACAAGCTAACACATGCTCGGCGGCTAAACGCCTCAAAAGAATAAGTTACATTAGAGTGAGAGAGCAAAATAAGAAAACCCATATCGTTGCCACGATTACTCCTGGTGTTCACCATCTGGATGAAAAGCAGTTAAATCCTCGGATATCATTCCAAAATTTAGCCATACAAAGCCAGCTGGGTCAGACCCCAGAAAGAGCAAGTACCACAAGGGAGGCTCCACTTATGAACTAAAACTAGCATATGAAGTAAAGAAAAAACTGATACGAGAACATAATTATAATAACATGATGACAAGAGTTAAATGAACATACTTGCTTGCATCAGGAAGAACAAGAGGTAGAATATAATTTCCATGTTAATCATGAGACAATCATTCAGGCATGACCAATCAAATTCTACGACTTGCTATCATTAGCTAACTAGGATTATCAGACTTAGTAACTAACAAGATACAGTTGAGATATTCTTGTAGTGACAAGCCCTGCATACTATCCAGATTATCCAGACAAAAGTTACGAGAGTTATCAAGTTACAAGAGTTATCAAGGATACTACTTCAAATTATCTTCAATGGTCATGCATATCGTTTGATCCTCTATATAAACCATTGTGCTTGCAATTGTTCTCCCTCCTTGGCATTTGTTGGTTCCCACTAATAGTAAACTCAAAGTTAAACGAACTTTGAGGTAAGTGTAATGCCCCGCTCCACACGACACATTATGTTGATTTGTTGGCTCGAAGGTCTGGTTGAACATGGATTTATGCAGATGTATCGTTCAAATATCATTGTGTTCGATGTTATGCCTTGTTCTAGGCGGAGGCATTGTGTTGACTTCTTAGTTTATTTTTGATGTTTGAATTTGTTTTGTGTGAGATATTGCGAGATTTGAGCAATGATGCATGCTTGCTTAATTATTCCGGATTGAATTGTTTATGGAGCATGACTCGTTTGTTGGTTACCGATTAAGAAGTTCGTGCATCAATCAAATCGTCCTTTTGAGATATGGTTCGGTATCTGTTCGGTCAAGACAAATAGACATTTCTTCATGGTTGGTGATTTTGATCATTCGCTCCTTTACCATCACTTAAAGAATTGTTGTTGCATGTCTAGATATTTATTCTAGGAGTTTATTGCATGCTAATAAAAAGAACCAAGACAAGAGGGATTAATAGGATCGTTGCTAGATAAATATCACAGTGATTAGTGTTGTTGTTTATGCTGTAATATAGAGCATAATATTGTATGTATCTGGTTCTATATCGTATTGTTTATAAAGGAAAGCAGAATGGTAAGGATGGGACGTGGTGCAAATGTATAGTATGCATGTGTGGCTCGGTGCCATGATATATGTGGATTTGTGGCTCGATGTTACGGTAAGGTATGGATGTGTGGCATGTACCACCGTATGTTTGCAACCAATGGGTCGTCAATCGAAATATTGAATGGAAGTGTGGAGTGGTGTAGTATCATGGAACTGTTGGATTGTGGTATGGTACAACGGTATGTTTGAGAATAATGGGTCGCCAATCGGGTGTATATCGCGAGTATTATCTGTTACATGAGTAGATATTGGTATTATTTTATGTTTGATTTATGTACTATGCATATGTTTTATACTTAATAAATTGTTCATGCATATTGCATGGTCGTGGACAACTTGTGCACAAGGTTATGCTTTTCTCCATTGGTTAATATCGATGTAATTTCAATTCGGCCTAGGAGAAAATTATGTACGTGCTTTATGCACGGGATATTACGGGACCTTCAGTAGGGCTTGTTGTCCAGATTAGAAGAACGCGTCACATTACTGGTATTTCAATACCTTCGATGGGGCTAGCTACCTGCACGGGAAGGATCGTCATCTTATTAGAAAAAATAGTCCAATATGACTTGTGGTGCCAATGATCTTCATATAATTTGACTGCATGATAATGTCATCTGCTTGCAAGCTTGACTAGTTGGCCGCGGGGATGAGTTCACACACATTTGTAAATATTTGGTGGAGGCAGTCACGCCCCGCTCCGAATAATCGGGTACGGGCCGATGCATGCCCGGCCTACACTGTCGTTGACAGCGGTAGTGAGCCGTCTAGTCATCAATAACAAGAATAATCTCATCACAGCATCTAATCTCGGAATCTATACTAACCATCACAGCAATCTACTATACAATTATTACAAGCTTATACATGATTTACCGGATACAAAGCCGGTAAGAGTTAAATGCTACAATAATCAAATACACTCAATCAATCTCCTATACATGAAACTAGATATCTCAATGTCAAGTGAGCTCCAATGCCATCCATGATAATCTAAAGATACATCTCACCTGTAATCAACGATCCAGTCAGGAAAGGAGCAAAGCACAATGTAACTCAATAAAATTACCATGGAGATCAATGGAACAGTATAGCAATGTAACTGAAAGAAAGAGAAGCAATGTGAATATAAAGTATGCACTAGCTACGTGTACATGTGCAATTGGACATTATCAACATGTGGAGACTAATATGTAGTCAGGCATAAAAATGCTATCAGTCAATCAATAATCCGGCATGTCTGACGAAAATGCTATCAGCCACGCAATAATCAAGCATGTCTGACGACAATGCTATCAGTCACGCATGTAATGGACATCAGGCATACGGAGTATGCTATCAGGCAATATTTGTCCAATATTAGTCAATCACATGTCTTAGAACGTCTCCCACCCGACACGAAAAACAATGCAAGCAATCGATCAAGAACAGTGAAATAATGACAAGAGACAATGTGAGTGCAATGCATGCAATGATGGTAATACTGAGTACATGTACTTGCCTTGATTCCGAAGTTTTTGTCCGAGTCTTCTAGATTACCTAGAATAGTAAAACAATATTTAGAATATTATATTTGTCTATCTCAACTAAAACCATTAACTATCCTTTGCCAAAGTTCAAGCTATTATTGACCTATCTAATTATCGACATTAGCTAATACTTAATCTCAAGACCTGAACCAATTGTCCCACACTTTAGTACCTATTCCTATCCACTGGACAAGACTAACCCACAGTTCACTTATAATTTATTTGAACTAACATTAGACCCATCCTTGACCTAAACTAGTGGTCAACGAAATTGAAAGTTCATAATCACAAGCCAATTCTATAGTTCCAATACTACTTATAGACTCACTGGACAACCCATATTTAAGAACTTCAACCCATCCTTAACCCAACGGTCAAATAGAGTTTAACTTACTTCCTTCATAGGTCGGCTTCTTACTGAATCACCAATTTGAACCAACTCTGACCCAACGGCCATGTTATAGTAGTCAAATTTAAATCTACTACTAGTCCAGTACATCTTTCTAGCAATATCCGAGTTTAAATTCGCTCCCTCAGCATCGATACGACACGGACACTAACTGACACTACTCCACAGTTCGAGCTACACATGATACCTGCACAGTGTGATACGTCCCCGGAGTCCGATACAGTGCTTCCCGTGCCCAGAGCTCGACGACAGGTCCAGCTAACCATTTTATCGAACAACATACGTGCATGAACAAGAACAAATTGCTATGAGCTTCATCTGTTTGGAATCGATCCAAAATTTGAAAGAGACTATCAGAAAACTCACCAATAACAGATCCAAAGAACAAAGAACTCACCAAACCAAAAATCAATCACGTCAAAGTCCGATTCGACTTTCTTTATCAATCCAAGGCGACCTACAAATTTATTGATCTGCTCACAACGAAAACCGGTCGACACAATCAATCAAAGATAGACACGGAAGAAGGGATTAAAACATAGAGGGATTAAAACACTACAAATTTGGAAGTTTGAATTTCAGCCAACGGTTGAAGGATTTATAGGTTATCGGGTTAGAGGATTTTGGGTCCATAAGGATCGCGCCCCAGCTGGATGATGGGCTGGACTGAGAAGTGGGCTATTGACCCTAGCAATTAAAGTGGTTAGGAAATTGCTAAGAAATCAATTTAAATCTTTAATCCAATCAATAAATCCTAAACATTCAATTAAAATTAATCAATTGAAATATATTAAGACTATCAAAGCTTATTAATACGTATAATATTAATTCAGATGTAAGAATCGACTACAATTTATTATTTAGGAAAAGTAGAGTTACAGAGGCCAACCAATGTCTTCATATAATTAGCCTTAGGTATCGTTATTGTATTGAGATGAGCAGTATTTGCAATTGAGTTGTTCTTTGACCTAGCACTATTGTAATTCTATTGCAGATTATCAATAAAGAGAATTATTTTTATATATCAATTTTTATGTTTATTTTTAATGACTTGTATTATGAGATATTCTATACTGTGGTTCCATCCTATTTTTAAAGCAATGGATTATGGTGCTATACACTGAGAAGAATTACAAAACAAAGGGATATTGAAGACTATGCCAAACCGTACTGTTACCATAGCTTCCTTTGTCAGAGTGAGAAGTAAATGCAGAAACAAACAACTCAATCATAAAGCAATGGATTGCTAAATCATTTCAAGTCCATGATACCACAGCTCTGCTCAGCTCTTACTCTGACATAAAAAAACAAAGGAGTGAAGTATGGATTCTGTGAGCTTCTGACTCCCTCTTTGGTTACTGTAGTGAAACTGCCATTTCAATGCCTCTCATATTGGTTTTTTTTCTTTTCCAGGCTCTCTCACCTAAGAATTCACAAGAAGGACACTTTGTGGGTATCTGTCAATTGAATAGTCACTATTTTAGGACACTTTGGTGCTACATGCATGCATTTGCATTATGCATGCCATCTAACCATTAGCTCATAGAAGGAATCACTCTTTCGGTCGTTCGTAGTTATCTTCAGCTCAATTACATGCAGTCCATGTGTGGGTGTCCAGCAGATGATCAATACCATGCCTCCATAATCCGCATTTTAATTGTGCTGCAATAAAAAAATAGAAGGATTTGAAAAGTTTAAAGCAGCATCAAGTGAAAACAATATATATATATATATATATAATATATATATTATATATAATATATATATTATATATATACACACACACACACACACACGGCGCTCGTAGGGGTGGTGGGGGGGGGGGGGGGGGGGGGGGTCGGGGGGCCTCTCGGCGGAGAGACCCGGGATCCCTCCGCACCAACCCGGCTGGGTGGCATTGGCCACGGAATTGTGGGGATGTCCGGATACAAAAAAATAAAATTATATATATATATATATTTTCGAAAATTTAGCATTACTTTGGTTTGCTGTTATGTACTTGCAACAGGGCCCTTTTGTTTTTCGGCCCATATCCGCCTGTAATGCTCTTCTAGAGCTCCTTTTACTTTTCAATAAAATATCCTTTGTTAAAAAAAAATATATATATATATACACATATATATATATATATATATATATATAGAGAGAGAGAGAGAGAGTGAGAGAGAGAGAATCTGCGGAGTCCCGCACTCCTGCACCATTAGAACGGGAGGGCCGCGTGGGGCCCGCGCACGCCCGCTCGATCCAACGGTCGTTGGCGATGGGACTCCGCGGAAGGAGCTCCTGTTTCGGACCCAAATATATATATATATATAATATATATATATATATGGTTCTTCTACAATACATGTGATGTATACATCCCAAACAATTGTATTGAAAATTGTAAAAGGTGTTTACTTTGACTTTGGCTTTACCTAATATAGCACATTAACCTGCTCACTTTATTAAAATACTCCTCCTAGATTATCGTAATTTTTTGGACATTGTACATTAAACATTTACATTTTTTATCCTACATTAACGCATATTTTCCACCCTACATTAACCTGCTCAATTACATTTTCCACCCGGCTGCTATAACCCTGCTGGTAACGACATGCCATCAAGTAATCCGTTTACTTTATTAATTCTAGTGTTTACCTCAATAACAGAAGACCCATGCATTGTAGAAGACATCGATTTCAATTTTTTTTTCTTTTTACGACCGATGCTCACTCACTATTTAATTTTTTTAACGCCTGCTGCTAACGTATGTTGTTCAGTAATTGAATTTTTTTGGTTTTAAACTCATGTTGCTTACTAATTTATTTATTTAGTTTTGGTTTTTTAATGCATGTTGCTCACTAATTTATTATTTTTTTAATGCATATTTCACGCATTAATTTTTTTTGTTTTAAGTTGTATTGAATGCTACTGCTCACTTATTTAAAAAAAGAAATCTGTTTTGGTTTTTTAGCGATAATAATTTTTTACTTTTCTAATGATAATATTTCGAAAAGAACGAATTTTTTTATTGTGACATTTTTCATATTAACCATATTTCTAATATTTACAGTATTTTTAATATTATTTTCCAAAGTATATTTGAATTTTACGTTAATTTTATTATCATTTATCAAAAATTTAAGCAAATATCATAATTTTGACTTTTAATGAATATCATGAACCCACTATCCTATTGAGAATAATTAAAGCATGGTCAACCTAATCTCAATCATTTATTCATTTAATATTAAAGCATGTTCAAAAAAATCTGAATATTATTTAATTAGGCTTCCACTATTTATTTTTATTTTTTAATTTTTAACGCCTGCTGCAAACGTATGTTGCTGTTAAGTAATTAAAAAAATAGATTTTAAACGCATGTTGCTTACTCATTAATTAATTTATTTTTGGTGTTTTAATGCATATTGCTCACTAATTTATTTACTTTTTAACGCATATTTCACTCATTAAAATATATTTTTTTTTTGTTTTAAGTTGTATTGAAAGCCTACTGCTCACGTAATTAAAAAAAATTTGTTTTAGTTTTTTAACGATAATATTTTTTACTTTTCTAATGATAATATTTTGTAAGAGAACGAATTTTTTTATTGTGACATTTTGTCATATTAACCATATTTCTAATATTTACAGTATTTTTAATATCATTTTCCAAAGTATATTGAATTTTTACGTTAATTTTATATAATTTATCGAAAATTTAAGCAAATATCATAATTTGATTTTTTTAATGAATATCAAGAACCCACTATCCTATTAAGAAAAATATTAAAGCATGGTCAATCTAATCTCAATATCATTTATTCATTTAATATTAAAAACATGTTCAAGAAAATCTAAATATCATTTAATCAGACTTCTACTGTATGGCTGCACAAAATTTGATTATCATTTAATCAGGCCAGGTGACGGCGACGGCGACGGCGACGACGACGGTGGTTGTTGTTTTTCAAAATATTGAATGCAGCAAGGCTGCAAATCAAATCAATCCAATATGAGTTAATATAGGTATTTTGTGAATTTTTATCAGCTCAAAGAGAAAGTAAATACGAGTTAATTTAGGTGTTCAATGAAAAAATTGAAGTCAAGAATGACCTACACTAGCAAGTTACTAAGAGTTCAAAAGACAAAAGCTGCATTAAATGATGTTTCGTACTCTATTAATAGTCCAAGAAAACTCATTTAATAAGACCATTGGATCAACAACCAATGATTCAGATTTGGGATGTATCGATACAAATTTTTAGATGTTTGTATTGAAGAATTTCCACACAATATATATATTATATATATATATATATATATATAAATAGAGAGAGAGAGAGAGAGGGGGATCAACATCCCCTCACTTTTGCATCTCTCAAGCATCCCCATGATAACAACCATTGGATCTTGTTTAAGTAATCTAATCTTAACTGTTGATTTTTCAATGGTTAAGATTAGATGACTTAAACATGATCCAACGGATGTGAAAGAGGGGATGCTTAGGGGATGCAAAAGTAAGGGAATGTGGATCTCTCCTCATATATATATATATATATATATATATATATATATATATATATATATATATATATATATATATAATGAGCCTTCAAAATGGCTCAAAGTGAGCCGGCCGTAACTATATCATGGTCCATTTTATTAAAAAAAATAATTATGTAAAAAATTGTTGAAAAAAGTTTAATTTTTTTTTATATATATTCAACATGGAAAATCGAACTCAACCAACAACAAAAATAATACCTCCACCTTATCCACATGAGTTAGAAGAGGTATTTGACTATAATTGGATACTATTCTTATTATACGTATTATACGTGCAAAGCACATACATTTACTAGTATGTTGTGTGTGTGTGTGTGTGTGTGTGTGTGTGTGTGAGGAGAGAGAGAGAGGAGGGATCCACATCCGATCCCCTCACTTTTTCATCCCCAAGCATCTCCATGATAACACCTGTTGGATCTCGTTTAAGTCATCTAATCTTAACCATTGAAAAATCAATAAGATTAGATGACTTAAGCAAGATCCAACGGATTTGAAAGAGGTGATGCGGATCACACACACACACTCTCTCTCTCTCTCTCTCTCTCTCTCTCTCTCTCTCTCTCTCTCTCTCTCTCTATATATATATATATATATATATATATATATATGAGTTCTAAAAGTGGTTAAGAGGGAGAAATAATCTCTTGGTGGTTGAACATGGCCGGTCCTAGGGTAAGCCTAACCAGCCATCGGGCTTGGGAAACCCCCTGGGTTAGGGCAACCCCGGTCCTTCCCTATTTCTCTTCCAATAGAGCCTCCGTGTCCACCACAACTCCATCATGTTTGTTGAAATAGCAATTCCCCGGAGCCCATATTTGAGTTTCCACTAGGAAGGCCATGAGCTTATGAGTCGGGAACTCGGAATCTGTGCTCCACGTGCCGTCAAATCGGAGATATCTTTTTTCTGCAGTTGATATCAGTTCAACATTATAGCTCTCCAGAATTTGTTTTAATTTTCTTGATATATTTTTTCTAGAGTCAAGGACAAGGGAAAACAAAATTTGCTCGGGCTAGGGCGACCTAGCTAATCTCCTGGCCAGCCTGCACGAGAAGACACTTTAAGTGAGGGAATTAGGTGCGGTTGAGGTGTGTGCGGTGCAGGTGCGGTCCGGATGCGGTGAGATATTTCCACTAAGTCTGTGTTGAGCCACGGAAATGACACTTTTGTTTTTTGTGTGCGGTGGAGGTGCGATCCGGATATGACGAGATATATTCGACTTTGTTGTGTTGCTTAATATACCAGAAACTTTTATATTGTACTTAATGTCCTATATTTTCTCTGTCTCAAATACGTATAAAGTAGCAAGCTAGGATATCGTATAAAATACAAGTTAGGGATCGGCAGTTTTTTACATTGTTTATTTTTTACTGGAATATAGACTTGGTTGTTTTATTTTGCTTAGGTCAATATATATGCAATGGTGTGATCACCTAAAGCCCAGAGATATTTTAAAAATCAGATCGGATCGGTCGGTTCAACCAGTTAATCCGTGAACAGATAGTTTTTTTAAGTCTGTTATTTTTTCCAAAGACCGATTATAAATGAATATTTTTAAAAATTACTATACTCGGAAGAATGAATTTAGAACACTGAAAACAGCACAATACATGTATAAAAGCCAAGGGATCATCTGAGTCATTTATGGGCTTGTAATAGTGTCCAGTGGAATGAGATGCTTCTCGATTACCTGATCCAAATCGCATCACCAGCTATTGCCTAATTGTCATTGTCTTGGCAATTGCTCCCGATGTTAGTCACATAAATACACATGATAATGTATGGAAAAACCATCGTCGGAGTCACGATATGACTGCTTGCATCCAATTGTCGAAAACAAAAATTATAATAGATTAAACTTCTATCCAAATTATTAAAATTATTTAAAATACATTGCAACTCTTTCACATATAATTTTTTTAAAAACCTAACCTAGGTCTATAAAATATTATAATTAAGGATTATTAGTATTACGGTCTCACATATTGGATATTATAATTTGAGTCTTGAAATTGTCCAACGTTAGAATTGGGTCTAGAAATCACTACTCATTAACCTACGTGAACAGTGATTTCGAGAACCAAACTCTAATTTTGGACAATTTCAAAATCCAAACTCTAATATCCACTAATATGTAAGTCTCTATTAGTAAATATCCCTATAATAAATTGAGTAAGTAACAAGAAACAAATGCAAAAGATGCTAAAAGTTTTAGTCAAGTCTTACACCAAAATTTTGTCCAACCATCCCAAAACCACCGCATCAAACTCTTTCTCATGAAGAAAACTCGACCCAAATTCTTTGTACAGGTGTCTAAATAAGTATCTTGCCTTTAGTAACCACAAAGCTCGTTGAGGCCTCATCTCCCAACTAAACTTGATCTTCTTTCTTACTCTAAACGTTCCCAATTTCTAGGTAGAAGCTTGTTAAATTCCCAACTAAATCTCCCCAACTAAATTCTTCCAATCGATATCATCTCCTTCCGACAATACACTTTGACATCGCCATTGACGTTAAAAACTTTTGCTTACGGTGCTGGTACGAAACTTATGTAGCATCTTGCTGTTATAAAAAAATCTTCATTTTTCTTGGAAAAACCTAAAACCAATGAAAAGAGTTAACGTTTCCGGCATCAGAGAAAGTCGTGAAATGCATTGCATTAAGAGTTTTTCCGAGGTCTATGTGCAGACTCTTCTTGAATTCTCCTAGTGTTAAAACTTTCATATCAGCTTCGTCGTCGCACAACTTCGAAAGAAGTGACCCGAACTTAGCTACGCAGCTGAGGATGGAATGATAAAAAAAGGTTTGGACTGGTAGGATTTAGAAGGAGAAAAAGGAGCGGAGTTTGTTGTTGTATTGCTATTCGTTGTACCTCAACACAATATCTAAGGAGAATATGTGATATTCCATAATCCGCTGAATTAATGAAAATTAAGAAGACAATGAAGGTTGTAAAATAGCTGATGGAGGCCATAATATAAATATGTTGAGAAATAAATATCACTACCAAAATAAGTCCAAACAATGATAAAATAGCGATGCATGAAAAAAATGTCGCCAATATTTTGCACATTAGCGATGTAGGTAAAAAATGTCGGAACACGTCATTGTTTGCGACGTCCAGCGACGTTTTGCGACTATTGCAATTTCATGAAAAAAGAAGTCGCGGAGTAGTTGGTGAACGTCACTATAGTTTTAACAATAACAATGTTTAGTAATGTCATATGTTATGTCACAATTTATCAAAGAATAGCCACGTTTAGTGATGTCTATTGTCACGCCCAGAACCAGAATACTGGGGGCGGGGGCATACATAGCCAGCTACGTATAATGAAATAGAATCCACCTCACTATACGGTCACGGCTGTCTAGATATATAAGGGTTTACTACAATCTATCAGTCTCCTATGGTCAATAACAAGCCTAAATGTCTCAATCTCAAGCAAGCAAGTAAAGTTACAATGTAAGATCACCAGATATACAATAGTAAGGCGTCCCAAATATTACATATTCAGCTGATCATAAAGCTAGTCGTTACAAAATGTGAGGACTAGCAAGAGTTCAGTAATACAGATCATCCTAGGATTTGTCAATCATGCTACAGCCCGTAGGCAGACAATAATAAGGTATGCAATACGAGCTAACATGTGCTCGCCGGCTAACGCCTCAAAAATAATTTATAATAGAGTGGGAGAGCCAAAAATAACCCACTCGTTGTCCTGGTTACGCCTGGTGGTCACCATCGGACTGGAAAGTCGGTAGATCCTCTGGAGCTGCTCCGAAATCTGGCCATACAAAACTAGCTGGGTCATCCCAGAAAGAGCAAGTGCCACAAAGGTTTCACTTAAGAACTAAAACCAGCAAATCAGAACAAATATTAAAAGTAATTATGAAAGAGCCTGATAATGATAAAATAACAAAACATATTAGAGTACGAGGGAACATTCAAGTAGCCAGGTCACAACCCTTAAACCAAACAAGGACCGGGGTTGTAACCCTTCACCTGAACAGAACTCCGTCTCTAAATCTTGTTAGTAAAGTAAAACATGACATGACGTGGTGCAATAAGAAAATAAACGAAGAGAGGACACAGAACTGCTCCGGTAGCCAGGTTACAACCCTTAAACCAAACAAGGACCGGGGTTTAACCCTTCGCCTGAACAGAACTTAGCCTCTGATCTTATTATTAAAAAGTGACAATCATGCGATCATGCTTGCAATATTCAAGCACTGAATCTACACCGTACAATCGCTCACGGCCAATCAGACTACGACTTTCTACATTAGCTAACTAGGGTTATCACAAGCCTTAGTTACTAGCAATATGCAATAAGATGTTCCTCCAGCCACAAGCCCTGCAGCTAATCCAGGTTATCCAGGCGACTTGGATTTTTTAAGCAATGTCTCGTTCTTTTCTATAATCGGTAAATTTAGACATGTGCCCTACTCGTCGGCAGACTACAAGTCCATAAATGGTGGCCAGGATAACGGGATCGCCTGTAACTGGAGAAATCTTTCATGACTACTGAATTATTCAAGTTATTAGCCTTAGCCATTTAGTAGGTACCCCTGACCGTGGTACTCAGGGATCCATGTCCTAGACATGATGCAAAATATTACCGGTTCATTTTGTACAAATACAATCACCCACGGTGTCCAGGCCATTCAATTCTGTCATGACATACTAGCCGTCGCAACAGCATTCGAGATATATATCATGTCAAATTCACTGTCAATAGTGCGCCACGATGGGCCACTATCATGTCATGTCATTTGTCAAAAGTGTACCACAACGGGTCACCATTATGTCATGGAACATATTTAAAATTAACATTTAACTTGGTATAAGCGTATATGCAATAACTAAATATAAACATGGTGCAAGAGTTGTGGAGGAATCATGCGGCTCAGGGGAGACGGGGAATAACTTCCACATACGAACTCAAAATGAGGTACTCCAGAGATATTCGAAAAGGCAAGACAAAGATCTAAACTTTTATGTTTTAAGTTTTTTGAAATTCTGGCTAGAAAATAGCTAAACTTGGCAAAAACAGTCATTATGTGCACTTTTTACGCCAGAAATTCAATTCTACGTAAAATACGCAAAAGGGGAGGGTTCCAGCGTAAAATTTTACATTCTGGATACTATCCAGCGTAAAATACGCATAAATAGGGATCCCTGCATAAAATTTTACATTCTGGATACTATCCAGCGTAAAATACGCATAAACAGGGTTCCATGCGTAAAATTTCATATTCTGGATACTATCCAGCATAAAATACGCAAAATCAGGGTTTTCTGCATAAAATTTTACATTCTGGATGCTATCTAGCGTAAAATATGCAATATCAGGGTTCCCTGCGTAAAATTTTGCATTCTGGATGCTATCCAGCATAAATACGCAATATCATGATTTCCTGCGTAAAATTTTATATTCTGGATGCTATCTAGCGTAAAATACACAATATCAGGGTTCCCTGCGTAAAATTTACATTCTTGATGCTCTCCAGCGTAAAATACGCAATATCAGTGTTCCCTGCGTAAAATTTCACTCAGCCGACATGAAAAATTCAGAAAACTTGTTTTGGCCATAAAAACTTCATTTTAACTCTAAATAAGGTGAATCAAAAACCAAATTCATACAAAATTTCGTGCTCTTGCTCATGAAACTATTAGTTTTCGAAAATAACAAGTTTTAGTAGCTCAAAACCAAGAAAAACTCCATGAACTCATAAAACTCCATGTTATAACGTAGATCTAGAAGAATCTATCCATAAAAATAAAAAAAACTCCAAGTTCTAAAGAGACTTATAATCATGTAATGAAGAGAATGAAACAATATAACTTGAGATCCATCATGAAGCAAGTTGCACTTGCCTAGGGCTCTTGGGTGTAGGTGGAGAGGAGTAAATGAAGAAGAAGAAAAATTATTGAAGTGATAATGAGGAGAGAGAAGAGAGTGGGATTAATAAATAGAGATGGTGGTGGTAGGTAAGGGTTCTCCCCTTAGTTCATGATGAACCAATAAGCAACCTAAGCAGAACCAAGCCAACCCAAACAAGCCGAACCAAGCCAGGAGACATGCAATACGAGTTAGATACGTACACGTATCCCAAAATACGTAATACGAACTATGGTCATCACAACTCTACCCACCTTAAAAGAATTCTGTCCTCGAAATTTAATCAAGAGGATAGAGATACAAGGACAAGTTATACTAATCACAGGCAAGCTATACTAGTCTAGCAATTAAGCAATTATTCATGCAAGCAAGGAATCGAAGGCATGAGGCATAAGAAGGATATTATACCTCACGAGTCAAACAGGTCGGGATATCACGATCAGATATCATCCTCACGCTCCCACGTTGACTCACCCAAAGAGTGATGACCCCAAGCAACTTGGACTAACTTGATAGTCTCGTTCTTGAGTATCTTCTCTCTCCGGTCCAATATGGATATGGGCCTTTTCTCATACGAAAGGTTGGTACCAACAACCAATTCTGAATGATCCAGTATATTGCTCGAGTTCGGGATATACCATCGTAGTTGGGATACATGGAACACGTCATGCACCTCATTCAGAGACGGCGGAAGAGCGAGACGATATGACACATCTCCTACTCGCTCCAGGATATCGAACGGTCCTATATACCTAGGACTAAGCTTTTCCCGTACGTCGAAATGAATGACGCTACGGTTAGGCGAGATCCTAAGGAATACATGGTCGTCGATCGAAAATTCAAAGGGACGCCGATGAGAATCGGCCCAATGGCGTTGGCGATCTTGTGCAACACGAAGATGATCTCTAACTCTCTTGACCACCTCGACTGTCTGAGTGATCATTTTTGGACCAAGCATCTGCCTCTCTCCAACATCATTCCATACTAGCAGGGATCTGCACTTCCTGCCATACAATGCCTCGAACGGTGCCATCTGGATACTGGCTTGGAAACTATTGTTGTACGAGAACTCCACCAGGTGCAGGTGATCTTTCCACGAACCACCAAAGTCGAGTGTACAAGATCTCAACATATCCTCAAGAGTCTGGATCGTGCGTTCCGACTGACCACCTGTCTGCGGGTGATAAGCTGAGCTGAACTGGAGATGAGTTCCCAAACTCTCTTGCAGACTACACCAAAGTACGACGTGAATCTTGAATCTCTGTCCGAAGTGATACTGACTGGTATACCGTGAAGTCGAACGATCTGCCTGAGGTACATCTCTGCTAGCTGAGCCGTCGACTGACCAACTCTGAATGGGAGAAAGTGAGTCACCTTCGTGAGCCGATCAACTATAACCCAAATAGCATCTCTACCCGGCCGGGGACCTAGGTAATCCAGTCACGAAATCCATGGTTATATGCTCCCACTTCCATTCTAGAATTGGCAAGGGATGAAGAAGTCCAGCTGGCCTCTGATGTTCAGCCTTGACTTGTTGGCAAACCAAACATCGAAAGACAAATCGAGCTATCTCCCTCTTTATGCCATTCCACCAAAAGTGATGATGGATATCTCGGTACATCTTTGTGCCACCGAAATGAATCGAATACTGAGAACTGTGAGCTTTCGCCATAACCTTCTGTCTGATATCTCCACTGGGTACACAAAGACGCTCACCATGTCAAAGTGTACCGTCTTCATGAATGCATAATTTTAGTCGTCGTCCTGCTTCACATTCTGCTCTAAGCCGTTGAAGCTTAGAATTGGAGGACTGAGCTATCTTGATCCTCTCAACTATACTGGACTGAACTTGCATGCTGGCCATCAGTGCCATATTGGTAGGTAGGACAACTTCTATACCCATCTTCTAAAGATCTGCTAACAACTCTGGTTGCGCTGTTAGAAAATAAACTTCGTCTCTCTTGCTTAATGCATCTGTAATAACGCTGGCCTTCCCAGGATGATACTGCAGGTTGACATCATAATCCACAAGCAGCTCTAGCCATCTTCTCTGACGCATGTTAAGATCCTTCTGAGTGAACACATACTTCAGGCTCTTGTGGTCGGTGAAAATCTCCACCCTATCTCCATACAAGTAGTGTCTCCAAAGCTTGAGTTCAAACACTACTTACTGCCAGTTCCAAGTCATGGGTCGGGTAATTCCTTTCATGATTACGAAGTTGTCGTGACGCATAAGCTATTACCTTCCCATGCTGCATCAAAATACATCCTAAACCTCTGCCTGAAGCATCACAGTACACTGAAAATCCTCCGGCACCATCTGGAAGCGTGAGAATGGGTGCCGTCATCAAGCCTCACTTCAACTTCTCAAAAGAATTATGATATTCTGTTGTCCAAGAAAACTGTACATCCTTGCGGGTTAACTGCGTCAGTGGTGCTGAAATCCGAGCAAAGTCCAAAACAAATCGCCGGTAGTAGCCGGCCAATCCAAGAAAACTGTGAACTTCTGCAACTGTGCTGGGCACTGGCCATGTTTCGATAGCCACGATCTTTTGGGGATCCACTTCTACTCCTCTTCTGGTGATGATATGACCCAAGTACAAAATGCGATCGAGCCAGAACTCGTATTTACTGAACTTGGCATACAACTGGTGCTCTTGGAGAATCTGAAGGACAACTTTGAGATGCTGCTCATGCTCCACTTCACTCTTACTGTAGACCAGGATGTCGTCTATGAACACAATCACGAACTGATCCAAATAAGGCATGAAGATGCGTTTCATGAGGTCCATGAATACAGTCGGCACATTGGTTGCTCCAAATGGCATAATAAGGAACTCCTAATGCCCATATCTAGATCTGGATGTCGTCTTCGGAATGTCCTGCTCTCTGACTCTGATCTGGTGGTACCCTGACCGCAAATCTATCTTCGAGAATACTGCTGCTCCTCTGAGTTGATCAAATAAGTCATCTATCCTTGGGAGAGGATATCTGTTCTTGATTGTCACTGAGTTCAAGGTACGATAGTCAACACATAATCTGGACGTACCATCCTTCTTTTTCACAAGAAGCATCGGGGCTCCCCAAGGCGATCCACTAGCACGAATGAATCCCTTGGTCCTGAGTTCTTCAATCATTTTTTATAATATCTCCAATTCTGACGGCGCCATCCTGTAGAGTCTCTCTGACACAGGTGCGGTCCCGGGGATCAAGTCTATGGTGAACTCGATCTTTCGCTCTGGCGGCATTCTTGGAAGCTCTTCTGAAAAAACATCTGGAAACTCCTCGATGATCCGGGGTAATTGCACTGCTGCTACTACCATCCATAATACGGAAGGAGAAGGTTCAACTTCGCATCGGAAAAAGAAAAACTTCGGCTCGCCTGGGATGCTAAAAACTCTGCCAATATGGCAATCTATCCTGGCATACTGGTCCCTTAACCAATCCATCCCTAAGACCACATCATAATCGGCAATCGGGAATTCTATCAACCTAGCGGGAAACTCTCTACCGCTAACTATGACCCGACACGAGAAAAACACTCCATCTACTTCCACAAGACCGTTACCAGTAAGTATATTGAGCCTTACTGATAATGACTCGGGCTCCAGTCCTATCCGTGTCGCGAATCGTGCAGACATAAATGAATGCGATACACCAGAGTCAAATAATACTGAAGCCGAAAAGGTGTTGACGAGAATAGTACCTACCACTACCTCACCTGGTGCCACTCCTTCTTCTCCCATGGTTAAAGCCAACACTTGCCCTTGTCCTCTGGATGTCGGCCCCCTCTGCTGGATTCCTCTCTGCCGATTTTAAACTTATGCATGGGTATACTGCTGAGGCCTTTGCTGCTGAAAAGCTTGGGTCTGCGTCGACAACGGCCTCGGGGATGGAAACTGCTACTGGACTGGTACCTGGGCTGGTCCCCTAACTGATGAACTGGTCATGGCTGGTGATGAGTCAGTCCTGAACGGGCAGGACCCTACCTTATGGTCCGGCGCTCCACAAAGCAAACAAAATCCTCGAGCCTTGCGACATTCTGAAACAACATGTCCAGGCTTCCCACAATAAGAGCAGCCTATGGTGGAAGACTGCTTCTGCTTCTGCTGAGGATACGTCGGGGTTGAATGTTGAACCGACGTAACTGAAACTGTCCTTCTTGGAGCTCCAATAGTCAAAGCCCTAGCTGCCGAGGCTAGGGCTGACGACTGGTTCATCTGGCCGTGAGATCGCTTTCGACCTTCGGTCCGTTCCACAATCCTCTGGGAGGTATACTCATGCCTCCTAGTCGCTCTCAATACTGCATCAAAAGTCTGGTGCTCAAACTGCTCCACCGCCAGCAAAATCTCCAGGTGGAGTCCCTGTTGAAACCGCTGGGCTCTATCGAACTCGATCGCTACCAAGGTGGGAGCAAACCGACTAAGCCTAGAAAACTCGGCCGTATACCCATCGACCGTCCTGCCCATCTTCTTCAAATTAGTGAACCTCATCTGTAGATCGTACCGAGCTACAACATCGAAGTACTTGTTCCAGAATCTCTCATGGAATACTGTCCAGGCAATAGGTGCCACTAATCCAATAGCCTGCGACGGCCATCTTTTCATCCTCTGGGGTCTTCGATGCCTCCAATATCACCTCTGTATCCTGAAGCCACGCATCAGCAGCGATAGCATCTTCGCTGCCATCGAAGAATGGAGGGTTCAGGCGCTTGAAGCTGTTCGCTGCACTGTTCCCATGATGTCCACCTCTGTCCAGAGCATCTGTCACTGCCTGATGCAAGGCATCTCCTCGACGGTCCTGCGATGCAAGAAACTCCCTGATAAGTCCAACCAAGGCTCCATCATCCTGCCTTGCAGGCTGGACAGGCTGCACCGGGGGTTCTGGGTCTCCGGGAGACATGACCCGGGAAGCTGCTCCAGAGTGCTGGGCCTGATCTTCTGGTTGCTGCTGGTCCACGGAAGGTGCTTCGCCTTGCCGATCGGTGGGACCAGGAACAATATCGCTGAAGAAGACGACATAGGGAACAATAAGGAAGGACCAAGACATATCAACGATACAAGCATGTGATCAGGTCAAAAATCTCAGGGATTAGAAGATACGGGCAGAGATCAAGCGCGAGTGCTGATTGAGACATCTATTCGGTAAACCCTCACATATCTTGATTTACAAGACCTGCATGGGCTACCACTTAAACCATGTCACGCCCCAGAACCGGAATACTGGAGAGCGGGGGTATACATAGCCAGCTACGTATAATGAAATAGAATCCACCTCACTATACGGTCACGACTGTCTAGATATATGAGGGTTTAACTATAATCCATCAGTCTCCTATGGTCAATAACAAGCCTAAATATCTCAATCTCAAGCAAGCAAGTAAAGTTACAAGATGTAAGATTACCAGATATACAATAGTAAGGCATCCCAAATATTACATATTCAGCTGATCATGAAGCTAGTCATTACAAAATGTGAGAACTAGCAAGAGTTCAGTAATACATGATCAACCCTAGGATTTGTCAATCATGCTACAGCCCGTAGACAGACAGTAAATAAGGTATGCAATACGTGCTAACATGTGCTCGTCGGCTAAATGCCTCAAAACAATAATTTTACAATAGAGTGGGAGAGCCAAAAATAAACCCACTCGTTGCCCTGGTTACGCCTGGTGGTCACCATCGAGCTGGAAAGTCAGCAGATCCTTTGGAGCTGCTCCGAAATCTGGCCAGACAAAACCAGCTGGGCCAGATTCCAGAAAGAGCAAGTGCCACAAAGGAGGCTACACTTAAGAACTAAAACCAGCATATCAGAACAAATATTAAAAGTAATTATGAAAGAGCCTGATAATGATAAAATAACAACAGTCATATTAGAGTACGAGGGAACCATTCAAGTAGCCAGGTTACAACCCTTAAACCAAACAAGGACCGGGGTTGTAACCCTTCACCTGAATAGAACTCCGTCTCAAAATCTTGTTGGTAAAGTAAAACATGACGAGCATGACGTGGGGTACAATAAGACAATAAACGAAGAGAGGACAGAGAACTGTTCCGGAAGCCAGGTTACAACCCTTAAAACAAATAAGGCCGGGGTTGTAACCCTTCGCCTGAACAGAACTTAGCCTATAATCTTTATGATTAAAAAGTGACAATCATGCGATCATGCTTGCAATATTCGAGCACTGAATCTATACCATACAATCGCTCACGGCCAATCAGTGACTACGGCTTTCTACATTAGCTAACTAGGGTTATCACAAGCCTTAGTTACTAGTAATATGCAATAAGATGTTCCTCCAGCCACAAGCCTTGCAGCTAATCCAGGTTATCTAGGCGACTTGGATTCTTTAAGTAATGCCTCGTTCTTTTCCATATATCGGTGAATTTAGACATATGTCCTACTCGTCGGCAGGCTACAAGTCCAACAATGGTGGCCGGGATAACATGATCGCCTGTAACTGGGAAAATCTCTCATGACTACTGAATTATTCTAGTTATTTGCCTTAGCCATTTACAGTAGGTACCCCTGACCGTGGTACTCAGGGATCCTTGTCCTAGACATGATGTAAAACATTATCGGTTCATTTTGTACAAATACAATCACCCACGGTGTCCAGGCCATTCAATTCTGTCATGACATGCTAGCCGTCGCAACAGCATTCAAGATATATATCATGTCAAATTCACTGTCAAGAGTGCGCCACGACAGGCCACTATCATGTCATGTCATTTGTCAAAAGTGCACCACAATGGATCACCATTATGTCATAGAACATATTTAAAATTAACATTTAACCTGGTATAAGCGTATATGCAATAACTAAATATAAACAGGGTACAAGAGATGTGGAGGAATCATGCGGTTCAGGGGAGACGGGGCATAACTTCCACATATGAACTCAAAATGAGGTGCTCCAGAGATATTCGGAAAGGCAAGACAAAGATCTAAAACTTTTATGTTTTAAGTTTTTCGAAATTCTGGCTAGAAAATAGCTAAACTTGGCAAAAACAGTCATTCTGTGCACTTTTTACGCCAAAAATTCAATTCTGCATAAAATACAAAAAATGGGAGGGTTTCAGCATAAAATTTCACATTCTGGATACTGTCCAGCATAAAATACGCATAAACAGGATTTTCTGCATAAAATTTCACATTCTGGATACTATCCAGCGTAAAATACGCATAAACAGGGTTCCCTGCATAAAATTTTACATTCTGGATACTATCCAGCGTAAAATATGCATAAACAGGGTTTTCTGCGTAAAATTTGACATTCTGGATACTATCCAGCATAAAATACGCAAAATCAGGATTCTCTGCGTAAAATTTTACATTTTGGATGCTATCCAGCGTAAAATACGCAATATCAGGGTTCCCTGCGTAAAATTTTACTCAGCCGACATAAAAAATTTAGAAAACTTGTTTTGGCCACAAAAACTTCATTTTAACTCGAAGTGAGGTGAATCAAAAACCAAATTCAGACGAAATTTCGTGCTCTTGCTCATGGAACTATTAGTTTTCGAAAATAACAAGTTTTAGTAGCTCAAAACCAAGAAAAACTCCATGAACTCATAAAACCCCAAGTTATAACGTAGATCTAGAAGAATCTATCCATAAAAATAAAAAACTCTAAGTTCTAAAGAGGCTTATAATCATGTAATAAAGATAATGGAACAATAAAACTTGAGATCCATCATGAAGCAAGTTGTACTTGCCTAGGGTTCTTGGGTGTAGGTGGAGAGGAGTAAATGAAGAAGAAGAAGAATTATTGAAGTGATAATGAGGAGAGAGAAGAGAGTGGGATTAATAAATGGGGATGGTGGTGGTAGGTAAGGGTTCTCCCCTTAGTTCATGTTGAACCAATAAGCAACCCAAGCCGAACCAAGCCAACCCAAACAAGCCGAACCAAGCCAGGAGACATGCAATACGAGTCAGATACGTATACGTATCCCAAAATACGTAATACGAACTATGGTCATCACAACTATTATGGATATCCCTACTTTCTTTATTTAGTGCTTTGGGTGCTGGTTCGAGTTCTATTTTTCATCCCAAATTTCTAGTTTGCCATCCCCTTCCCCTCCTCCGTCCACTTCGTCCATGAGCTCCGACGACCCCCGAGGCCTCGGCGACCCCCCGACCCCTTGGCGACCCCCTGAGCATCCGACGACACCCCTGACCCCCGATCCCACGACTGACGACCATCCCCATGGCGACCCATCCGCCACCCCCGACCTTCCGACAGTCGCTGCGGCACCCCGATAACCCCTCATCCCACAAGACCCCGACGACACCTCGGCAACCCCTTCACCCCCAAGACCCCGGCGACACCTCGACAACCCTACGATGCTCCAACCCCCATCTCGATAATCCTCTCTCTTTCTGTCGTAGCACGGACACGAACATGACAAGAAATACACACACTGACATAACACTAGCACGGACAGTGACACGACACACACACACACACTGAACATGACAAACACACAGTATCACAGACACACACTGACATAAACACGCACACATACTAACACGGACATGTTTGTGTTGGACACGGAAACACACTCCTTCTTTTTTACTTGGACATGAAATTATATTATGTTGTGATATATAATTATGATTTGGTTATGTATTTGAGGATATATTGTAGTGGACACACAAATTGGACAACAGAAGTAATTAGACACGGTGTTAGGAACGATATTCATAAGTCTTGGAATCAAAATTTAGGTTATAGTATGTGTAGTTAGTATAAATATTACCCTTAATATATTTGTAACAATACCTAAGTATCACATATGGATATGCCATAATTGTCTTAGTCTGAATTCGACAAATATACTAAGAAACTAGTCTTTTTTTAGTTTAGTTTAAATTCCATAGTCAATAATAGCTGTGACTACCTATGTTGGACACTCCAAAGTCATGTGTCCATATGAGTCATTATCTGAAATCAACGCCCTTGGATAAAAAAAATCACAAATGCTTTAATGATTTAGAAAGGAAGGTTGAATTAGGGATACGGCTTGGGCATGTTAACCTTCGACCCTGTAGATGTACAATCGTCATCCTGATGACATGTGTGGTGTGCGATTGTGCCGAAAAAACTGTCCAAATTTATTTGTTACATGGTTAGCCTGGTCCGATCCTATACTTGTCGTGTCAAGAATGAGTGGCCTAGAGTGTATGTTGGTACCAAGATACCAACTGCCAAGTACTACGTGTAGTTAGTGTCATGGGTATTTGAAATTGTATCCTAGTGTTAAGATAAAAGAGTGTATCAATGTGATATTGTGTACCATGGTATGTGATATCAACATGATACACAAATACCTATAGTTAAGATGATAGGTAAGTGCTAGGTATCGATAAGAGTATACTTGAATGTTAGTTCTGGGAAGGTAAGTGCTATGTATCGATTTCTAACTATGATATATGTTGCTTGACCTCCTATGTTAAGTGTCCGTGTCAACTCAAAGTCAAGTGTCATTTCAGCCCTTCTCTGAAAAAGTAAATTTTTATCTGTAAGTCTTCTTGAGGTTTTTAGAGTTATACCTGTAAGCCAACTTCCCAATTATTATTATTATTATTATTATTTAATTATGATTAACTTTTATGGTCATTAGGAGTCGTACCTGTAACCACCACTTTTCTGAATAAGGGTATTTTGGTAATTATGTGATTTATTTTATTTTTTTATTCATTTATAATATTTTAATTGGTGTTGTGTTAGTAGTCGGTTTAACCTTAGCTAACCATGATTAGAGACTAACCATGACATTAGAAACCTAATTACCTGTTAAACTCACTTTTTCTGGATTATGGATATTTTAGTCATTGTGCATTATTTTAAATTTTATTAAATTATTAATTAAATTGATTGTGGTGTAGTTTGTGTTGGTGTTTTGAGTTGTAGAAAGT
>JANAVB010012597.1:2358054-2505554 GCA_029216955.1 Iris pallida
CGTTATCTGGGCGCCCCATCATGGGATTTGTAGCCTGCCGTCGAGTAGGGCACATTTCTAGCATACTGTCATGTGTTGCACCCACCAAGCTACTTAAGGGTACATGTGTTCTTGGACGATGTACCCACATGAATTCAATCCCCTAATTGTGTCTGGATAACATTGGATGATATACAGGGCTTGTGGCTGTTAGAATAATCTTATTGCATTTTGCTAGTAACTAGGCCTGTGATAACCCTAGTTAGTTAAAGTATCAAGCCGTACTCTTTGCTTTGCCGTAATTGATTGGATGGAGTCTAGTCCAGCTTCGTCTCGTCCTGATCCTGTGCAAGGTTATGACATGACATGATTACTTATGCTTGTCTTAACAATAACGATCAGGGATCAAGTTCTGTTCAGATGAAGGGTTACAATCCCGGTCCTTGTTTGGTTTAAGGGTTGTAACCTGGCTCCCGGAGCAGTTCTGTGTCCTCTCTTCGTTTATTGTCTTATTGCACTCCATGTCATGCTCGTCATGTTTTACCTTACCTCAATAGCAAGATTATTATACTGGCCTTAACAATAACGATCAGGGGTCAAGTTCGGTTCAGGCGAAGGGTTACAACTCCGGTCCTTGTTTGGTTTAAGGGTTGTAACTTGGCTCCCGGAGCAGTTCTGTGTCCTCTCTTCGTTTATTGTCTTATTACTTTACCAACAAGTATTTGAGACGGGTTTCTATTCAGGTGAAGGGTTGCAACCTCGGTCATTGTTTGGTTTAAGTGTTGCGTCCTGGCTACTTGAATGGTTTTCTTGTACTCAATTTCACTGTGGTTGGCTCTGTTATTATCAGTTTTCTTTATATAGTTATCTTTAATATTCTCTTATTATATGCTGGTTTTAGTTCCTAAGTGAAGCCTCCTTTGTGGCACTTGTTCTTTCTGGGATCTGACCCAGCTGGTTTTGTATGGCCAGATTTCGGAGTAGCTCCAGAGGATCTACCTTCCTTCCAACTAGATGGTGAACACCAGGCGTAACCCTGGCAACGAGTGGGTTTCTTTTGTTCTCTCACTCTATTGTAAAAATATTTTTTGAGACGTTTAGCCGACGAACACGTGTTAGCTCGATTGCACATTTATTTATAGTCTGCCTACGGGCTGTAACATGATTGACAAATCCTCGGGACTCTTGCTAGTCTTGATATTTTGTACGACTAGCTTCATGATCATCCAATTATGTAATGTATGGGACGCCTTACTATTGTATATTTGGTGCTCTGATATCTTGTAATTGTTATTACTTGCTTGAGATTGAAACAATAGGCTTGTTCATGACCTTAAGTGACTGATGGCTTGTAGATAAACCCTCATATATCTAGACAGTCGTGACCGTATAGCGAGGTGGGTTGCACTTCAATATACGTAGCTGGCTATGTTCGCCCCCGCTCTCCAGTATTCTAGTTCTGGGGCGTTATATGGTTTAAGTGGTGGCCCATGCAGGTCTTGAAAATCAAGATATATGAGGGTTTACCGAATAGATGTCTCAATCATTATTTGCCCTTGATATCTGCTCGTATCCTCTAAATCTCTGGATTCTTGACCAGATCACATGCTTGTATCTTTGATCTGTCCTGGTCCTTCTTTATTGTTTTATATATCGTCTTTTTCAGCGGCATTGTTCCTGGTCCTACCGATCGGTAAGGCGGAGCACCTCCCGTGGACCAGCAGCAACCTGAAGATCAAGCCCAGCATTCGGGAGTAGCCTCCAGAGTCATGCCTACTGGGGGTCAAGAGCCACCAGTTCAGCCTGTCCAGCCTGCAGAGCCGGATGATGGCACTTTGGTGGGTCTCATCAGGATATTGTTAGCTTTCTAAGATCGTCGAGGAGATGCATTGCACTAGGCAGTGACAAATGTTCTGACCAGAGGAGGTCATCAGGGTAACAGTGCAGCCAACAGCTTCAAGCGCTTGAACCCTCCATTCTTCGATGGTAGCGAAGATGCTATTGTCGCAGATGCTTGGCTTCAGGACACAAAAGTGATTCTAGAAGCGGCAAAGACGCCCGAGAACGAGAAGGTAGCCGTGGTGCGCCTGGAGCTATTGGATCTTGCCCGCAGCTGGTGGGCGTCGCAGGCTTAGTAGCACCTATTGCTTGGGCAGTATTCCGAGAGAGATTCCAGACCAAGTACTTTGATGTTGTAGCTCGGTACGATCTACAGACGAGGTTCACCAATCTGAAGCAGATGGGCAGGATGGTCGATGGATATGCGGCCGAGTTTTCCAGACTTAGTCGATTTTCTCCCACCTTGGTGGCAACCGAGTCTGATAGAGCCCAGCGGTTCCAGTAGGGACTTCATCTAGAGATTCTATTGGCGGTGGAGCAGTTTGAGCATCAGACTTTTGATGCAGTGTTGAGAGCAGCCAGAAGGAACGAGTATACCTCCCAGAGGATTGTGGATCGGACCGGGGGTCGAAAGCGATCCCACAGTCAGACGAATCAATCTTCAGCACCAGCCTTGGCAGCTAGGGCTTTGACCATTGGAGCTCCGAGGCGGGCGGCCTCAGTAATATCGGTTCAATATTCAACTCTGACGTACCCTCAGCAGCAGAAGCAGAAGCACTCTTCCGCAGTGGGATGTTCGCACTGCAAAAAACCAGGACATGTGGTATCAGAGTGTCGCAGAGCTCAGGGTTTGTGCTTGGTTTATGGTGCCCCTGACCACAGAGTTGAGAACTGCCCAAACAGGGGGAGTTCATCTTCGTCAGCCTTCTCTAGTCCTTCAGTTAGAGGACTAGTTCCAGTATCAGTCCAGCAGCAGCAGCAGCACCCGTCCTCGAGGCCCTTGCCGTCTCAGGCCCAGGCATTCCAACAGCAGAGACCGCAGCAGTATGCCCAAGCCCAAGCCCTGATCCAGGGTAGACAGAGAGGTTTTCAACAGAGGGGACCCGCACCCAGAGGACATGGTCAAGTGTTGGCTTTGACCATGGGAGAAGAAGGATTGGCACCAGGTGAGGTGGTGACAGGTATTATTCTCGTCAATACCTTTCCGGCTTCAGTATTATTTGATTCTGGTGCATCGCATTCATTTATGTCTGCACGATTTGCGACACGGATAGGACTGGAACCCGAGTCACTATCAGTAAGGCTCAATATACTTACCAGTAATGGACTTGTGGGAGCAGATAGAGTGTTTTTCTCGTGTCGGATCGTAGTTAGCGGTAGAGAATTTCTCGCTAGGTTGATAGAGTTTCCGATGGCCGATTACGATGTGGTCTTAGGATGGATTTGTTGAGAGACCAGTATGCTAGAATAGACTGCCATATTGACAGGGTTGTTTTTAGCATTCCCGGCGAGCCAGAGTTTTCCTTTTCCCGAGGCGAAGTTGAACCTTCTCTTTCGGTATTGCGGATGGCGGTAGCAGCAGTGCAGTTACCCCGGATAGTCGAGGAGTTTCCAGATGTTTTCCCAGAAGAGCTTCCAGGGATGCCGCCAGAGCGAGAGATCGAGTTCACTATAGACTTGATCCCAGGGACAGCCCCAGTGTCAGAGAGAGTCTACAGGATGGCGCCGTCAAATTTAGAGATATTGTACAAGATGATAGAAGAACTTAGAACCAAGGGATTCATTTGTACTAGTGGATCGCCTTGGGGAGCTTCGATGCTTCTTGTAAAAAAAGGGATGGTACGTCCAGATTATTTGTAGACTATCGTACCTTGAACTCAATGACAATCAAGAATAGATACCCCCTCCCAAGGATATATGACTTGTTTGATCAACTCAAAGGGGCGTCCGTATTCTCGAAGATTGACTTACGGTCAGGATACCATCAGATCAGAGTCAGAGAGCAGGACATCCCGAAGACAGCTTTCAGATCTAGATATGGGCATTGTGTGTTCCTTGTTATGCCATTCGGAGCAACCAATACGCCGGCTGTACTCATGGACCTCATGAATCGTATCTTCATGCCTTATTTGGATCAGTTCATGATTGTGTTTATAGACGACATCCGGGTCTACAGCAAGAGCGAGACGGGGCATGAGCAGCATCTCCGTGTAGTTCTTCAGATTCTCAGAGAGCACCAGTTGTACGCCAAGTTCAGTAAATGTATAAAACCCCTAAATTTCTACTATTTTTATTAAATTTGGTACTGATTTAAAATTTTGTATTGTACGTCGCGTGCGAAATTTCATTTTTTTCGTAATTGCTCGACGAGGACGAATATGTGCGAGCGTACATATTTTTGGAAAAACATTTTTTATAGTTTCAAAATAATATATATAATAATTATTTTTAGCTATCGTACCAAAATTTTTAAATTTATGATTTTATTTATGAAAAGCCTTTCATTTATACAGTTATAATAATAAATAATATTCTTATAAAATGATATACTAGAAAAGTATATTTATGTAAATATTATTTGTACATACATATATATTTCATAAATATTTATTAGTTTATTTTTAAATAATAATGTTATTTTCGAAATTATTATTATTAGTATTTTTGGAAAATATATTTTTGAAATTATTGTGGCAATTTAAATATTGATTTGATTTTATGGGTATATTTAAATAGTTAATTAATATCTATAATTGAAATTTGATTTATCTTATTTAATTTTAAACTAAAAGAAGGAATTTAATTAGATTTAAATTAAATTTGTATTTGGATTTGGATTTGATTGATTTTGAATTGATTAGTAGCAAATTATCTAATTGGGTTTTAAATATTCCTAATCCTTATACAACTGGGAATTCCTACATCCTATAAATAGGCATGTACTCCTCCATAAATTTCTCACATCTATAATTTTTTCTCCACCATAGTGTACGTGCATCGTGTCGGCGTCCATCTCTTCCGTGTCAGCCGTGACGGCCTTGGGTCCGACCCCGGGTGTCCTTCCAATAGAGTATTTTTTACATATACATTTATCATGCGTCCGACATACCGGACATGATCTCTCCACAAACACCCATCCTGGTCGTGTCGAACATCCCCGACAAGATACAACCAATACCTAATTCTAAACCTATATTTTGGCCGTCCCCGCCGCTTCGTTACCCTGTCCCTGGCCCGGACAACACCAGCCACCGCTGTCTTGCCCTACCGGCCTCCATCAACAGAAGACCACCTCATCGCCCTTTTGCCAGGCCAACTCTGGCCGCATGGTCACCAACACCGCCACAGCACCCGTATCATCAAGATCACCATCACCCGCCAACAGCATGATCGCCACCACGACCAGCACCCCATTGTCCACCAAAAATCTCCAAGTCCACCACCCAGACCACGGCCACCCGCCACCACAACAACCACCTGCTGCCACCACCATCTTCGCCAAACCACCATCACAGTCACCTCCGTCCCCGACCTCCAGCACAAAATATCCCTACCTCTGCCGATTCCTTTTCCCGGCTATCGCCACCACCTCGGCCGGCGACTTTCCAACACCACCACCACCAACACAAGAATACCCAAGAAGAAGAAGACAAAACCCTAAACTCACCTGACCCTGGCCATGATCCGGCGACCGCCCCTGCCCCGATCAGCCGCTGTCATGCCCCGCTCCCGTAGGAGCGATCGTCATCGCTAAGGCGTGATGCCGCACGAGCCTAGATTCCGCTCGTGCAAGGCAGTTTCATAACGGCCGATTACAGGCGGCGACGGGGTCGTCGCTCAGAAGTCCCAAACAGAAATATTGAAACATTGCAGCGGAATTTAAGAACAAGTACACATGAACACAAGTTATTCAAAGAAGCTCTTTATTGATGTTCAAAACAAGATTACATTTGTAGGCGCAAGGCCAAATTACAAGTCTCTCGTGCTCACTTTTCTCTCATTTACAAGTCACTCTGCTCTCTCTCATCTCTCGATTACAATGCTTGAGCCAGCGGAAGCTTCGGAAGGTGATGTCCATACATTATATCCCGTATAAGTCTTCAAACCACGCGGCCGCACGCTTCAAATTGCCAAGGAACTCCGTGCCTCGACACATCCAAGCGAGCTCCACGCCACGAGCTTCTACCTGTGCCTGCACATGAACACTGTGTGGGTGTCAGTACGCAACTGTACTGGTGGAGTGAGCTTCTCGCCCACCCATGCAAAATCGACACGTTCATTTACTTTGTGCAGTTTAAAACCCTTTCGATTGTCTTTCTAGTCTTGCCTTAGGATTCATTTTAGGACGAGGACGTCCGACCAAACCGAGGTGCCAAGACATGTTCGTACTTTAATTCCAACGTATGTTTCGATCGAGGCAGTGCCTCATCGTGCATGTACTTGACACAACTTGAACTCGGGAAGGCAGGGTCATGCCATACTCTATTCGCGACTTAGACATATTCGAGACGGTGCTACGTCGAGGAGCAACTTACACGGACTCGGCCGTGCCAAGACCTTTACTTGAACTCAAGTGCCTCAAGACTATTCTCGTGCCAACGATGTCAAGGGGATGACTCATGCAGGTCGTGCCGCTAGACTTGATTTGTGCCTTAAGACCTTGCTTAGACTTGTATATGCTTCAAGATTGAGGCCGCGCCTCGCAACTTATCAAGACTTTATCCATGCTACCGCCTAGCGGTCTTTCTATTCGACTCATGAACCAACATAGACAAGACTTGCCAAACCTAGTATCAATCTCATGGACATCCCGACGCCAAGTATTGTGCTAAGCACAGTGCCTATGCTGCAGCCCAATCTTAGGCCTAGACATTGTGTTACCGACTAGACATGATTCCAGTTCTAAACCCAATCCAAAGGCATACACGCGGTATGCCGCTATTGCCGACACATCTACATGAGTGGTCACTAGCAATGTCAAGCTATCTTGGACTGGCTCGTGGGATATCGGCTCGTCCCTACACGGGTAGCTAGCCCGGAGGCGCCGAAGTCTCCCATGCGGTTATCCAGCATCCTACTTTGAGCCACAACGTGCTTCCCCCGGGCCGAATGATCCCAGCTCCCCGGCAATCATTCGAGAAGACTACACCTTGTCGACAAGTTGTCCAATGACCATGCATACTCAACTCGATCTATCAAATCCTTCCTTAACATGACCATGCTTTCCTTTAACTCTCTCGAAACTTAACGAGAGCCCCAAGCCGCGGGACCGATCTCGTGTACGGGACTTAGCAAGACTTAGCGAGACTCCCAAGCCTGGGGACCATCTCGTGTGCGGGACATATCAAGACTTAGCGAGACTCCCAAATAGTGGGACCGATCTCGGCGACAACAAGTCGCCTGGACTTCTTTTGTTCGTGGCAAGCTTTCTACTAAACCAACCGTAGCTCGTGCCTTAGACAGACCTGGTTCTCTAGGCGATGCTAACGCTCAAGTTATATACTTTATACGACGAGCCTTGTTCTCAAGGGACTATGCGACTTGACAACCGCATATAGAGCAGGACAGTGCTTGAAATGGCTTCGATAGCCCAGCACAATACTTGTCTAACTTATTCGGGCAATGACTCGACGAACAAGGGCAACGCCGAGCTACGCATCGAGAGAACGTGCTATGCAAGGGGTCGACTTGAACAACCAAGTTCGTGCCTAGACTTAAGCCAATAAGCCGTGCAAGACGACTTAACTTGCGGGATGTGCGAAGGCCATGCCAAGCCTTACGGGACAGGACCGTGCATGCTTTATTAAGAATTCATGCGGGCGACGCCTATGACTTAGGCCAATTCGAGTGTCGGGGCAAAACGACGGGACCGTGCATGCTCTATCAAGAATTCAAGCAGGCGACGCCTATGACTTAGGTTATTTCAATTGTCGGGACAAAACGACGGGACCGTGAATGTTTCTCAAGCATTCACGCAGGTGACGCCTATGACTTAGGCCAATTCGAGTGTCGGGGCAACTTAGCAACTTAAGCCAACTTCCTTCTCCCAAGCTACGGGAACGAAGGATCGAGTGTCATTTGAAAGTACGCTGAACACACTTCTAAGACGGCCGTGGGACCTTTTCCAAGTTCTAGCATATTTCGACCCGTCGGGATTACTCCTTTAGCTATGTGCGTTCGTAGCTTTTAGATTAGCCTACTTGTGCAAATTGAAAACATGCGAGTTATTAAGTAAAGGCTAAGATGAGGCAAGTTCACCGAAACTACCCTACCTGAACGAGGAGTCATCTCGACCGAGCGAGCCTTCAAGTAGCCGTTGCAAGGCTAAGTTCCAATGTCGTCGGCGTTTCGATTCCTCCGATTGACTTTGCGGGACGGGGCACTACAACATACACCACTCAGAACAAGTCTCGTCCTCGAGACTTTTCTGAAGGCAAGCCATCCTACCATTTCCATGGCAAAGACTTAATCGAGCCTAGACACGGGACTATAACAGTCGAGCGAGATACGCCTACGCATTTTCTTGAGTCCGAGCCACGCTCACACTATTATCATTCTTTCCCTTAACACGATTTAAAGTTCTCGACACTTTTCTATTCTCCAAGTCTCATTTGAATTCAACGTATCGCTTGGTTGGATCGTGCACACATTTCAGGCGTCCCCAGAATACATGCAATCACCAAGCCGCATAATAGAGAATTCGTCTTTCTCACTCGAGTCGCATCGTACACATACTCAAGCGTCCCTGAAATATATACATGTCAGCCGAATCTCGTGAGGGGTATTCCTATATTCATGATTTACTATATCCATTCAAACCAATCCTCAAGATCAATCTTTCGATTGATAACTCATGAAACAGGGCGTCTCGTCTAACCGCTAGGCCATTTCTTTTCGAGGCTAAGTCAACGTCAGGATTGGAATCATAGTTCCCCAACAATAATGCCAATACTGACCCCAATCCTAGGGTCAAACCAAAGTCGATAGTACAGGATTTTCTAACCAAGCTCGCGTTACTCAGATTTTTAAACATCGAGCACGTTCACCTATTCGTATCAATACATTCGTTGCGCATATTCGAATCCATTCAAATCATCAATTCTAACCAATTCATGTATTTGATCACGAGATCGTATAGCTCGACAATATGTTGTGCCCCAATCTCACGCGAGTCCGATTATCCACAGCGGTTCATGAATTACCATGCAACGCTCCCGCGGAATAATCATTCTCATCGGAGCGTAACTCTTGTTTTAGTTTAGACTCGTTCATTCTCGATACGCGAATTGAACCTACGCAATCCTCAAATTCGATCGTCAAGCACGCTGATTTATTCTCGAGTCTACCTTCGCGTCAAACCACCAGTCGAAGCAATTAGATTGCCATACCATCCAAGTTCAATCACTCCCGCTGTAAGAATCACCATACCAGTGTTCACGCGGAATGATCGTCTCAAATCGGTACGACGCATGTGCGAGGCTAGAGTTACGCTCGCATAAGATAAGAATGTCGAAGTTGTGGTTATCGACGAAGCAAATCCAAACGTTTCATTTTTCCTCCAAGCCAAGATCTCAGTTCGATAGTCCGTTTGTCATCCGTTCAACTAGAAAAATCCTCGAGCCAAGTTTATCTCTTCTTCGATACATTTCAATATCCCGAGTATAGCATCCATCGGAACAATGATATTTGTACGATCGTCATTCTCCGAGTCAGAGTACCCCCGAGTTATCGTATATCGATCTTTGATACGCCTCAATATCATCGATGATATGCGTAACTTGACGATCTTTCTTTGCAACCAATTTCGAGTCGTGCGACTGATGCTATTGTCCGAACTGGATATTCCATAATTTTTTCGATATTCAAGGTCAAGTTCGATCGCTATTCCTTAAGCTAGTTTCAATATCCGAAATTGTACGTGTGATCCTCTAAGTTTCCTCGATCAAGACCATTCATTTTCATTCATTACTTCGAGCATGATTCGATATCGTTTTCTAACTCACGTTGCCTATTCACAAGTTGTCCGAACGAGATACTCGTTCGGGACATTCGAAGTTACGACCCACTAAGCGTGACGCGTTCTAAGGCTTTACACGATCGTATCGCCTCGTCGACATACTTGTAACCCTCAATATTTGCTCGAATGATTTCCAAGACAAACCATACACCACTTAGATTCGAGCCATCCGATCTAATCTTCAATCAGTTCGTATCATTCGCTAAGACATCCTTCAGATTCGTTCGACGAATCTCTAGCGTAATCGCTCACGTCGTATCGACGCGCTAGGTCGATCGCACTATTCCTCAAAATCTAAGTCAATCTTTCGTATACGCCTAAGCGTTAACTCGATAGCATTCCTATCGATAGACACTCTAAGTGTAGCTTATTCCCGACCGAGTGGTACTTGATATTGCTCACGACTCGTTTGCACCAAAAGTTGAGGTGCGCGACACGCGGACTAAGTTGTGTCGCATAACCATCCCGTGCGGACTATATTCAAGTTTGCACGCTCACTTTATAATGTCGACGTAGGACTATTTGGGCACGTACGCGATTTGCTAACTTTAGCATGTGTTTTCTATCTAGACAAGTTTGACACCGTTCGGCACAAAGGCCTACTGATGCATTCGGCGATAGCCTACTGATGCGTTTGGTAGAACGCTTGTCTGAGCTTTTGAAAATATTTAGACTTATTGTATGGACATGCCGAAGGACATTTGAGAGAGAGCGCTCCTTCTTTTTCCAACGACGAGCTTTCAAAACTGAGAAATTCGACGTGAAGTCCAAGGACGTAAAGCCGTGCTCTGGTACCATTATGTCACGCCCCGGTCCCGTAGGAGCGATCGTCCTCGCTAAGGCGTGATGCCACACGAGCCTAGATTACGCTCGTGGAAGGCAGTTTCATAACGGCTGATTACATCGGCACGAAGGGGTCGTCGCTCAGAAGTCCCAAGCAGAAATATTAAAATATTACAGCAGAATTTAAGAACAAGTACACATGAACACAAGTGATTCAAAGAAGCTCTTTATTGATGTTGAATACAAGATTACATTTATAGGCGCAAGGTCAAATTACAAGTCTCTCGTGCTCACTTTTCTCTCATTTACAAGTCACTCTGCTCTCTCTCATCTCTCGATTACAATACTTGAGCCAGCAGAAGCTTCGGAAGGCGATGTCCATACATTATGTCCCGTATAAGTCTTCAATCCACGCGACCGTACTCTTCGAATCGCCAAGGAACTCCGTGCCTCGACGCATCCAAGCGAGCTCTGCACCACGAGCTTCTACCTGTGCCTACACATGAACATTGTGTGGGTGTCAGTACGCAACTGTACTGGTGGAGTGAGCTTCTCGCCTACCCATACAAAAATGACACGTTCATTTATTTTGTGCAGTTTAAAACCCTTTTGATTGTCTTTCTAGTCTTGCCTTAGGATTCATTTTAGGACGAAAACGTCCGACCAAACCGAGGTGCCAAGACATGTTCGTGCTTTAATTCCAATGTGTGTTTCGATCGAGGCAGTGCCTCATCGTGCATGTACTTGACACAACTTGAACTCGGGAAGGCAGGGTCATGCCATACTCTATTCGCGACTTAGACATATTCGAGACGGTGCTACGCCGAGGAGAAACTTACACGGACTCGTCCGTGCCAAGACCTTTACTTGAACTCAAGTGCCTCAAGACTATTCTCGTACCAACGACGTCAAGGGGATGAATCGTGCAGGTCATGCCGCTAGACTTGATTTGTGCCTTAAGACCTTGCTTAGACTTGTATATGCTTCAAGATTAAGGCCGCGCCACGCAACTTATCAAGACTTTATCCATGCTACCGCCTAACGGTCTTTCTATTCGACTCATGAACCAACTTAGACAAGACTTGCCAAACCTAGTATCGATCTCATAGACATCCCGATGCCAAGTATCGTGCTAAGCACGGTGCCTATGCCGCAGCCCAATCTTAGGCCCAGACATTGTGTTACCGACTAGACATGATTCCAGTTCTAAACCCAATCTAAAGGTATACACGCGATGTGCCGCTATTGCCGACATATCTACATGAGTGGTCACTAGCAATGTCAAGCTATCTTGGACTGGCTCGTGGGATGGCTTGTCCCTACACGGGTAGCTAGCCCGGAGGCACCGAAGTCTCCCATGCGGTTATCCAGCATCCTACTTTGAGCTGCAATGCGCTTCCCCCGGGCCGAATGATCCCAGCGCCCCGGCAATCATTCGAGAAGACTACACCTTGTCGACAAGTTGTCCAATGACCATGCATACTCAACTCGATCTATCAAATCCTTGCTTAACATGACCATGCTTTCCTTTAACTCTCTCGAGACTTAACGAGACTCCCAAGTTGCTGGACAGATCTCGTGTGCGGGACTTAGCAAGACTTAGCGAGACTCCCAAGCCGTGGGACCATCTCGTGTGCGGGACATATCAAGACTTAGCAAGACTCCCAAATAGCGGGACCGATCTCGGCGACAACAAGTCGCGTGGACTTCCTTTGTTCGTGGCAAGCTTTCCACTAAACCAACCGTAGCTCGTGCCTAAGACAGACCTAGTTCTCTAGGCGATGCTAACGCTTAAGTCATATACTTTATACGATGAGCCTTGTTCTCAAGGGACTATGCGACTTGACAACCGCAGATAGAGCAGGATAGTGCTTGAAATGGCTTCGATAGCCCAGCACAATACTTGTCTAACTTATTCGGGCAATGACTTGACGAGCAAGGGCTACGTCGAGCTACGCATCGAGGGAAAGTGCTATGCACAGGGTCGACTTGAACAACCAAGTTCGTGCCTAGACTTAAGCTAACAAGCCATGTAAGACGACTTAACTTGCGGGACATGCGAAGGCCATACCAAGCCTTGCGGGACAGGACCGTGCATGCTTTATTAAGCATTCATGCGGGCGACGCCTATGACTTAGGCCAATTCGAGTGTCGGGGTAAAATGACGGGCCCGTGCATGCTCTATCAAGCATTCAAGTAGGCGACGCCTATGACTTAGGCTATTTTAAGTGTCGGGACAAAACGATGGGACCATGCATGCTTTCTCAAGCATTCACGCAGGCGATGCCTATGACTTAGGCCAATTCGAGTGTCGGGACAACTTAGCAACTTAAGCCAACTTCTTTCTCCCAAGCCACAGGAACGAAGGGTCGAGTGTCATTTGAAAGTACGCTGAACACACTTATAAGACGGCCGTGGGACCTTTTCCAAGTTCTAGCATATTTCGACCCGTCGGGATTACTCCCTTAGCTATGTGCGTTCGTAGCTTTCAGATTAGCCTACTTGTGCAAGTTGAAAACATACGAGTTATTAAGTGAAGGCTAAGATGAGGCAAGTTCACCGAAACTACCCCACCTGAATGAGGAGTCGTCTCGACCGAGCGAGCCTTCAAGTAGCCATTGCAAGGCTAAGTTCCAACGCCGTTGGCATTTCGATTCCTATGATTGACTTTACGGGACGGGACACTACAGCCGTCCACGGTACGCCCACCGCCGAAAACCGTGCATCCGAACCAACGCGGCCCTGCCTCCACTCGTGGACGGCCGAGCATACCGCCGAGGCCGGCCTCAGTCGCCTGAGATTTGCCCTCTCCGCCGTACCTCGCCCAGAGCCGCCCGCGCCATCGACCACGACGCCGAGTACCGCCGCCGCCGCATCCCACATCTGCCGCCGCCTCCTCCATGGCCGCGCCGCCCAACGCCACGTGGCCTGACTTCCGTCGTCCGCCTTCACGAGCTCCGGTAGGACCCTCTCCCATTCACTCCGTTCACTCTCTGTGATTTAGGTTCTCTCCCATCATTCTCTCTCTCTATTTGGGAAAGAGAAGGATATAATATAAAGTTTTATTACTATTATTATTATTATTATTATTATTATTATTATTACCATTATTATTATTAATTATTATTATTATTATTATTATTACCATTATTATTACTAAGTTTTATTATTATTATTACCATTATTATTATTAAGTTTCATTATTATTATTATTACCATTATTATTATTAAGATTATCAATATTACTAGTATTATTATTATTATTGTTATTATTATTATTATGATAATATAAGTATATTTTCTTAAAAGATTTATTACTATCATTATTATTATCTTTAATATTGTGTTGTATTAAACAAATAAATATATGATAAAATTTTAAGTTTCGATAACAAAAGTATATTAGTACTTGACTATGTATGAATTTCAAAACTGATTTCAGAACGTAAATATTTTACTATATTATTGACATTTTAAAATATAGTCTTCGACCTAAATCTTATTTTGATAAAAATTAGATTCTCTCCCTAAAGCGATTTTAGAATATTTGGACTAATAAAAAGGTAGTTTCACATTATGATTTTTAATTATATATGTAATTAAGATATTTTGTTTAAAATTATACATAGTTTTAAGTATCATAAATATTTTCAAATTAGTACTAGTATGTTCTTCACGATTTCTCCTCGATTTCCACCATTGATCACGACTGATCACGCGTTTCTCCTTCTCATGAAATACCGGACCCTTATATATCAACCCCGGCCAGTGGACAGAACATGACTTGTTAGAACTTTGCACCACCCCTGGCGACACACCAGGCAAGATACCTTGCCTTTACTGTTTAATTTCTTGCTCAATATTATGCATGTTTTATTTATTATAAGTTGTTCTTTCAAAATCATATGTAGTTGCAAATTACTATACTTTAGTTTTCTTTATGCATTTGGCCTAGAGTTAAGAGACCACCTTTGTTTGTGCCGCATTCATGGGCCGACACTTGTGTACCACGATGTCACGTGTCTCATATAGATTCAGACTTGCGTACCGATCGTACATCGGTGCGTACAGGACGAGCGTTAGGATATAACTGCTAATATAATTGTCTAGGAGACTTAGCGGTTATTAGAAATATCGTGGTGTGGATTCAGCACGAGTAGTGAATGGGAAGGGGAAGACTGTTATTAGGCGCAGGGGCTTTCACACATTTACTTCCCTCTAGCTGCCATTTGTGACTCAGCCGAGAGCTAGTGCGCCGTGCATTTATTTACTTTTCTCTAGATGCCACTAGTGCCTCGGTTGAAACACAAATGTGCCGTGCATTTACTTTTCCTCTAGCTGCCGTTAGTGACTCACCTGAGAGACTAGTGTGCCGTGCATTTATTTATTTTCCTCTAGATGCCACTAGTACCTCGGTTGAAATGCTAACGCGCCGTATTTCTAGTCTCGGGAGCCCTTGTGTGGAACGTTGTCTTTAAAATTCATTTTCACATAGAATGGTTAAAGACCTTTATTTGTAGTCACATATATTTTTTGAGCTTTATTTATTCAGTTATTGGCATGATAATATGTGTCTTGTTACGTCCCTCTGAGGACCTGATTATCTCGCCAGGTGTGTGCTCTTGTCTTTCGCAGGTGTACTAGCTCTAGCCGTGATCATCGCTATTTCTTCGAGGATGATTGCACTTCGATCGTCTTCGCTTCGCTCGCCAAACTCATTTTATTTTCCATGTATTTTTCCCTTACTTGTTGGTCGTGGATTTGTCTCCGCCCAACATAGTGTATCAAGATAATTCATCATCATTATATGATATCTTTTATTCATTTATTTTGTGTGGATGAGATTAGTTATGGTTCTACTGCATTTTACAGCTTACGTATATTATTTATACGGCTGGCATGTTTACGTTTCTAGTCATACATATTTTGGGACTGGGGCGTTACAAATTGCGAGTTCTGGCTCGATCGCATTTCGTACTTGGGTCATATCATCACCAGAGGAGGAGTAGAAGTGGACCCCCAGAAGATCGTGGCCATTGAGACATAGCCAGTACCCAGTACAGTTGCAGAAGTTCGTAGCTTCCTTGGATTGGCCGGCTACTACCGGTGATTCGTTTCGGACTTTGCTCGGATTTTAGCGCCTATGACGCAGTTGACCCGCAAGGATGTGCAGTTTGCTTGGACAGCAGAATGTCAGGAATCCTTTGAAAAGTTGAAGCGATGATTGATGACGGCTCCCATTCTCACGCTTCCAGATGGGACCGAAGGATTTTCAGTGTATTGTGATGCTTCAAGCAGAGGTTTGGGATATGTTTTGATGCAGCATGGGAAGGTAATAGGTTATGCGTCACGACAACTTCATAATCATGAGAGGAATTACCCAACCCACGACTTGGAGCTGGCAACAGTAGTATTTGCACTTAAGCTATGGAGACACTATCTGTACGGAGATCGGGTAGAGATTTTCACCGACCACAAGAGCCTGAAGTATGTATTCACTCAGAAGGATCTCAACATGCGTCATAGGAGGTGGCCAGAGCTGCTTGTGGATTATGATGTCAACCTGTAGTATCATCCAGGGAAGGCCAACGTCGTTGCAGATGCGTTGAGCAGGAGAGCTGGAGGTTATTTCCTCACAGCGCAACCAGAGTTATTGGCAGATCTTCAGAAGATGGGAATCGAAGTTTTTCTTCCTACCAGTGTAGCACTGATGGCCAACATACAAGTTCAGTCCGCTATAGTCGAAAGGATCCGGATGGCACAGTCAGCCGATTCTAAGCTTCAGCGACTCAGAGCCGAGTGTGAGGCAGAACGATGGCCAGAGTTATGCATCCATGAAGACGGTACACTTCGACATAGAAAGCGTCTTTGTGTACCCAACAGAGATATCAGACAGGAGATCATGGCAGAGGCTCACAGTTCTCAGTATTTCATACATCCCGGTGGCACAAAGATGTACCGTGATATCCGTCAGCACTTTTGGTGGAATGGCATGAAGAGGGAGATAGCCCGGTTTGTCTCTCGATGTTTGGTTTGCCAACAAGTTAAAGCTGAACATCAGAGGCCAGCTGGACTTCTTCAGCCATTGCCGATTGCAGAATGGAAGTGGAAGCATATAAGCATGGACTTCGTGACTGGCTTACCTAGGTCCCCGGCCGGTAGAGATGCTATTTGGGTTATCATAGACAGGATCACGAAGGTGGCTCACTTTCTTCCATTCAGAGTTGGTCATTCGACGGCTCAGCTAGCAGAGATGTACCTCAGGCAGATCGTCAGACTTCACGACGTACCAGTCAATATCACCTCGGACAGAGATTCAAGATTTACGTCGCACTTTTGGCGTAGCCTACAAAAGAGTATGGGAACTCACCTCCAGTTCAGCTCAGCTTATCATCCGCAGACAGATGGTCAGTCTGAGCGTACCATACGAACCTTGGAAGATATGTTGAGATCTTATACACTCGACTTCGGTGGTTTATGGAAGGATCACCAGCACCTGGTGGAGTTCTCGTACAACAATAGTTTCCAGGCCAGTATCCAGATGGCACCGTTCGAGGCCCTATATGGTAGAAAGTGCAGATCCCTGCTAGCATGGGATGATGTTGGTGAGAGATAAATGCTCGGTCCGAAAATGATTGCTCAGACGGTTGAGGTATCAGAAGAGTCAGAGATCATCTTCGAGTTGTCCAAGATCTCCAGCGCCATTGGGTCGATTCTCATCGGTGACCCCTTGAGTTTTCTGTCGGCGACCACGTATTCCTGAGGATTTTGTCTAACTGTGGCGTCATTCGTTTCGACATACGGAGAAAGCTTAGTCCTAGGTATATAGGGTCGTTCGATATTCTGGAGCGAGTAGGTGATGTATCCTATCGTCTCGCTCTTCCGTCGTCGTTACGTGAGGTGCATGATGTCTTCCATGTATCCCAATTACGACGGTATATCCCGGACCCGAGCCACATCCTTGATAATTCAGAATTGGTTGTTGGTACCAACCTTTCGTATGAGGAGAGGCCCGTGTCTATATTGGACCGGAGAGAGAAGATACTCAAGAACAAGACTATTAGGTTAGTCCTTGTTGCTTGGGGTCATCACTCTTTAGGAGAGTCAACGTGGGAGCGTGTGGATGATATCCGATCGCAATATCCCGACCTGTTTGACTTGTAAGGTATAATATCTTCCTTATGCCTTATGCTCTCCGTTCTTTGATTGAATGAATGATTGCCTGATTGGTTGCTTAGTTATAACTTGCCTGTGATTAGTATAGCTTGTCCTTGCCTCTCTAGTCTTTTAATTAAATTTTGAGGACGGAATTCTTTTAAGGTGGGTAGAGTTGTAACAACCATAGTTCGTATTACGTATTTTGGTTTATGTGTACGTAATTTCGGACCTATATTTAGACTTTTCCTGATTGGCTAGCCTTGAGTTCTGCATTGGCATGAGTTAGTCAGCATTTCATGGTTCTGGCATGCACTGGGTTCGGTTAGTTCGGCTTGATTTGGTTCGGTTTGGGTTGGAGTGCAAACCCCTACCTACCACCCTCCATCATTTATTAACCCCCAACCACCTTTCTCTCTCTTCATTCAATTTTTTCATTACTGCTCTTTCTCTTCTTCTTTCTCACCGAACCCCACCGTAGGCAACTGCAACTTGCTTCATGGAGGAACTCAAATTTTGTTGTTCCATTGTCTTCCTCATGAGATTCTAAGTCACTTTAGTATTTAGCATTTTCAAATTCCATGGCTCATTTTATGTAGATCTAAGTTTTAATATTTTTGATCTTCATGGTTTTGATCTTTTGAAACTTGGTTGTTTTTGAATTGGAAAGTTCCATGTAATAGGGATTTTGAATTTACGCAAGTTTTGCTCTAGAATAGTCGAATTTCATTGAGACTTGACCGAGATGGGGCTTGCTTGGATTCGTGAGCTTTTACGCATGTTTTCTTGGCCATGGGGAGAAGATGGAGTTTTACGCACACGTTCTAACGTGTTAGTGTAGTGTCTTAGATTTTACGTACACGTTTTACGTGTCAGCGTATTACTCAGCATTTTACGCCCACGCATTTACGTGCTAGCGTACTCCATTCTACGCTGAGTTCATTCGAAATTTTACGCTCGGAACCCTTCCGCTCGCGTAAAATCGTTCTCGCGTAGATTCTGGCTCGAGCAGACTCTCGCGAGCGTAAAGTTTTGCCCGAGTGTTTCCTCCCGTAGAGCTTGCTAGCGTAGAGTTTCACTCGCGTAAAGCTACCTCATATGGCTCTTACTAGCGTAAAGCCCCACCGGCATGCACCCTGGCTCTCGTAGAGCTATTTCACCTTGTCCTTGCTAGCGTAAAGCCAATTTTACGCTTGAGGCCCCTTGGCCTAGCGCGGAGTTTCACGCGTAGAGTTTCACTAGCGTAAACTGGTAGTACGTACGTAGAGACCTTGAGTCCATATGGCGTACGCCTTTATCCTTTTATATCCTTACGCCTTTTGTCCTGAACTTGATAAATCACGAATTGATTGACATGATTGAAATGGCAATTGTACATGACATGGTGTGACAAGAAAGTTTACATGACCTGACATGACAAGGCATAACAAATTGTATGACATGATAATGTCTCGTCGTGTCGCACTCTTGATAAGTAAACTTGATATGACAAGAATGAATGGCCTGGACACCGTGGACGATTGTGTTTGTACAAGTGAACCAGTATTGTCTTGCATCATGTCTAGGGCAGGGACCCCTGAGTACCACGGTCAGGGGTACCTACTTAATTTGACTAAGGCTAATAACTAGAATACTCCAGTAGTCATGAAGAGATTTCCCAGCTACAGGCAATCCCGTTATCTGGGCGCCCCATCATGGGATTTGTAGCCTGCCGTCGAGTAGGGCACATTTCCAGTACACTGTCATGTGTTGCACCCACCAAGCTACTTAAGGGTACATGTGTTCTTGGACGATGTACACACATGAATTTAATCTCCTAATTACGTCTAGATAACCTGGATGGTCTGCAGGGCTTGTGGCTGTTGGAATAATCTTATTGTATTTTGCTAGTAACTAGGCCTGTGATAACCCTAGTTAGTTAAAGTATCAAGCCGTACTCTTTGCTTGGCCGTGATTGATTGGATGGAATCTAGCCCAGCTTCGTCTCGTCCTGATCCTGTGTAAGATTATGACATAACATGATTACTTATGCTTGCCTTAACAATAACGATCAGGGGTCAAGTTCTATTCAGGCGAAGGGTTACAACCCCGGTCCTTGTTTGGTTTAAGGGTTGTAACATGGCTCCCGGAGCAGTTCTGTGTCCTCTCTTCGTTTATTGTCTTATTGCACCCCATGTCATGCTCGTCATTTTTACCTTACCTCAATAGCAAGATTATTATACTGGCCTTAACAATAACGATCAGGGGTCAAGTTCGGTTCAGGCGAAGGGTTACAACTCCGGTCCTTGTTTGGTTTAAGGGTTGAAACCTGGCTCCCGGAGTAGTTCTGTGTTCTCTCTTCGTTTATTGTCTTATTACTTTACCAACAAGTATTTGAGACGGGTTTCTATTCAGATAAAGGGTTGCAACCCCGGTCCTTGTTTGGTTTAAGGGTTACGACCTGGCTACTTGAATGGTTTCCTTGTACTCAATTTCACTGTGGTTGGCTATGTTATTATCAGTTTTCTTTATATAGTTATCTTTAATTTTCTCTTATTATATGCTGGTTTTAGTTCCTAAGTGAAGCCTTCTTTGTGGCACTTGCTCTTTCTGGGATCTGACCCAGCTGGTTTTGTATGGCCAGATTTCATAGTAGCTCCAGAGGATCTACCTTCCTTTCAGCCAGATAGTGACCACCAGGCGTAACCCTGGCAACGAGTAGGTTTCTTTTGTTCTCTCACTCTATTGTAAAAATGTTCTTTTGAGGCATTTAGCCGACGAGCACGTGTTAGCTCGATTGCACCTTTATTTACTGTCTGCCTACGGGCTGTAACATGATTGACAAATCCTAGGGTTGATCATGTATGACTGAAACTCTTACTAGTCTTGACATTTTGTACGACTAGCTTCATGATCATCCAATTATGTAATATATGGGACGCCTTACTATTGTATATTTGGTGCTCTGATATCTTGTAATTGTTATTACTTGCTTGAGATTGAGACAATAGGCTTGTTCATGACCTTAAGTGACTGATGGCTTGTAGATAAACCCTCATGTATCTAGACAGCCGTGACCGTATAGCGAGGTGGGTTGCACTTCAATATACGTAGCTAGCTATGTTTGCCCTCGCTCTCCAGTATTCTGGTTCTGGGGTGTTACAATTGCATTGTAGACCTTTCTTATGATATTTTAGACCTTGTTGTGACATATGGTTATTTTAAATAGGATTACATCACTCCAGTTCAGTTACACTTCCTCATCAGCAGCTTAGATTGCCAGGCGAGTACATTATCTGACCGTTTCAATCTTGTTTGGACATATTTACTTGTTATAGACTAGTTTACTTGTTGCTGTTATGATGTTATCACGAATTAGTACTATATGGATCTCTTCATGCGATGTTATCCCTTCGGATACATCGGGTATATTGTGCTCATGTACTTTATCAAGTGCATCGTCTACTCTTTGTATTCGTATTTATTCTTGTATACTCATGTGACATTCATGTACACTCATGATCATATGAGCCTTCATGTACAACCCAGTGTTCATGTGGACTAGATATCCATATGACACACTACTTCCATGTACAATAACATAACCTGGACAGATCCTTGTGTGCTGATTGGGGCATGGGGTGTATTTATTTGGTTATGTGATCTACACGATTATCATGTACAACTCCAAACTAGATTTAAGTCATGTATAACCTAAGCCTGTTTACATAACCAAACATGTGCTCTAAATCACGTAGTTAGTTCTGTTTTCTTATCTATATCATGTATATCTATTTTTACTATATCATGTTCTTCTTTTACAGTCTCTCTACTATTTTTTTATAGAGTTTCATATATATTATTCTATAGCTTGTTCATATTTTCCTTTCATGTTATGAACTGTGTGAGAGATATGTATTCGTTCCTGTCCTGACTGGACCTGTTGAAAATATTACAGATGATGAGGATTGCTGCGATACTTACTATGGAGCAGGCACAGTTGACATAGGTGACTTGGACCCTCAGGAGGATCCAGTAGTCTCTGAGGACTTGCCATTAGTTTAGTCTAGACTTATCTTATTATCTAGCTTTATGAGACATTTGAGATTGTATTGAGATATTGTTTATGGTGTTGATAACACCGAGACTTTTCATTTTATTGTATTTCTCTTGTGGATTTCATATCTATATTATCGTGCTGATTATCTACCTCTAGTTTTGTGATTGAGATTGTATCCTCTTATGATTATCCTCCGTTTGGAGAGTATACCATTTTGTGATAGTTGTGATTGTGGCCTAGAACATCGTTCTACAGCCGACAGTGCGACGTAGGCTAGACTTACCCACTTCTCGTGCCCTTACACTGGGTGCGGGTCGTGACACATTTTTAGTGGTGGCCCACACTACAACAAATATGGCATACAATAGCAGTTTATCTATAGCGTTCAAGCCTCCCTGCTATAGAATGTCATCAACAATAGCGTTCATTCTGCAGTGCTATTAAAAGAACGTACAATAGCAGTTTATCTATAGCATTCGAGCCTCCATGCTATTATAATATCATCATCCTTAGCGTTCATTGTGAAGTGCTATTAAAAGTTCATACAATAGCAGTTTATCTATAGCGTTTATACCTCCCTGCTATTTTGATGTTAACAAAACTTTATATAGCGTGTTATGAACGCTGTTAAAGGTATAATTTTTTTGGACGCTGCATATGTTGCTATGCCCGTATGTCAAAGTAATGTATCCAGTTCGATCAGGAGCAGCATCGTATTCTATATATTTTACATGATTAAAAAAGACTAAATAGCACATTTTGGATGCTATATAAGTTACAACGTCGTAATGAGATTAAATCGTTACCGTAAACAAAAATTTCATGCCAAGGAGTCTGCAGAATACCCTTCAAATAAAACTAACCTTTAAGAAATTTTATATAAAATTCCTCTCCCCTGGTAAACCGAATAAGAAAATTTAGTAATATATATACGAAATATATCTTTGTATATTTAGTAACTATATATTGACAAAAATTTTTATAAATAAACTGAAATATTGGTTAAACCAAATAAACTGAAAATCGAACATATTTATTCCATTTGGTTTGATTCGATATGGGATATTTCGGTTGGTTTCAATTTTTGTTATTCGATTTTCGATCGAATTTGGTATTTGGTAATTCGGTTTGGTTAACCGAGTTAATCGAATGCTCACAATTGAAAACACTACCCCTAAAGGTAACGCTCCCCTCACAAAACCCTTCATCTTCTTCTATCTGTCTCTCTCTCCCCTCACGAAAATCCTAAAGACCGATCGACCGACCGACCCACTCATCGTCTGACCGACCGACGACTGACTGACCGACTCATCTTGTTCTCTCGGTTTTTTTTCGTTTTGTTTCAGGAACCCTAGTTCTATGGCATATGATTATCATCCTTGAAAACACTACCCCAAAATAGACGATTTATGACATTTAGAGTTGTCCAACAGTGACGTATTAAAACTGTTATTATATTTTTGACGGATTAAAACCGTTGTTTAATATTAAAATTTATTTTGCCAAAACAGTATATTTAGATTTGACGAATTTAAACAGTTGTTTAACATAAAAAATTTGTTGATATTTTTTGCTCGCTAGTCCATTAAAAGTTTTAACTGCCTAATTTTTTTTAAAACCCGCGCACCACTGCTGCGGAGCTGTGACCTATTTTCAAAATTTCTCATCGTTCTCCACTCTTCGTTTCTTTTCTCAAAATTTTGTTGGTGCTTTCTTTACATGGAGAGAGCTTGCTCTCAACATGCCTTGTAAATTTTAGTCCCACATCGGAAATGCACCATGAGTTATCTCAACATATATACTTGGGTGTGTTGTTGAGAGATGCACATGGGGTGGTGACCCTAAGAAGGGAACCATGTGGGTGATTTTACAAGGAGGTAAGAATAAGGCTCCAAGGATTAAGCATTAATGCTTTTGTCATTCTCTTGGATTAATTCCAATTGGAGCTAAGCCCCAAAGGAGCTTAGCGACTCGGACTCGGACTCGGACTTGGGCTCGGGCTCATGAGACGTAATGTGGCGTTTTGTTGGCGCACTTTGCACTTAGCACGTCAGCAGTCATGCGGCTCATATAGCAGTCATGCGGCTCATATGCGGCCATGCGGTCTTATGCGGCTCATATGCGGCTCATACGCGGCCTCATGCGGCTCATGCGGCACATGCGGCACATACGGCCTCATGCGGCTCATGCGGCACATGCGGTCCATGCGGCTCATGCGGGCCATGCGGTCCATGCGGCTCATGCGGTCCATGCGGCTCATGCGGTTCATGCGGCTCATGCGGTCTATGCGGCCATTAGGCTCTTGCGGCCAGGCTGCTGCTGCTGCCGCATGGAGGGATCCGCTGACTGTGCAGATTCAAATCAGTTATGGAAAGGCTGAATTAATGCGATTAAATTAGATCCTATCTTTGTGGGATTTGAATTAATTCAGATCCTATCTTTGTGGGATTTGAATTAATTTCGTGGGATTTGAATTAAATCTCGTTGCTATCTTTTAGGATTTGATTCAATCTTTCCATAACTGAAGAGGCGGCTAGGGTTTCCACCCTCTCTCTATAAATACTCTCTTCTGGCCTCCTTTGTGACCACTACGAAAATTACAAGTCAGAAAAGGAGAAAGAGAGAGAGAGAGTTGCTGCCGCCATTGCAAGTCCATCCGAGGAGTCAGAACAGAGGTGACTTCGAGCGTTCCACAAGTTCTTCAACTTGCTGGTTCCTGGAAGCAGATCGTGTGGGGCGAATCTTGCTTTGAGCAACGGTATTTTGACACCCCAGCATTGTTCTTCTTTTTATCTCTCTCTAGTTTTATTGTAACTCGTTCTGTCCCAATTGTAACACGTTTGAAAGGAAGAACGAGAGATCTTCTCTTTTTCCCTCCTTCAGATTGTAATTTGGCTATTTGATTTATTGTACCATCGTAGATCTTGAGTTTGATCACTGCAAAATTTTGTGTGACATCTCAGATCTCGATTGCATTTGTTTTTCATCTTTGATCAAGCCCCGGGAATAACAATCTCAAAGCAAGATCCGTGTAGATGGAAAACATTAATGCTTCGCTCTTCCAATCGGACTTCTGTAAGTTGGAAAAGTTTGATGGAGAGCACTTTCAAGTCTGGAAGTGAAAGGTTTACCTAACTCTTCAACTGAAAGACGTTGATCATGTTCTGTTAGAGGGATAACCCTCTGTTCCAGACACTGGATCTACTGCCGCAATCAACGCGGCTACCAAACTCCAGGCCAAGTGGAGAAGGGAAAATAGCATCTGCAGGCTTCTCATCCTGAATGCTATGGAGGACTCCCTGGCAGAATCCTACTCAAAGAAGGAACTTGCCAGAGACATATGGGAGTCTGTGGAAAATCTGTATGAAGAAGACAAGAACAGGAGCAAAATGTTTGTGGTTGAAAAATATCACAAATTGCTCTTTGAGGACGAAAAGTCCATGCTGCCACAGGTGAAGGAATTTCTGAAGCTGCGTCAGAAACTGAAAGACGAAGAGATGCCCCTTCCCTACAAGTTTGTCGTCGGAGGGATCGTCTCAAAACTTCCTGCTGGATGGAGTACCTTCTATGCAAGGATGCACAGAAAGAAACTAGATATTAGCTTGGGAGATCTACTGCAAGAGATCCATGTCGAGGACGAGATGCGTTCCCAACAGAAGGTGGACACTCTGTCCAAACAGTTGGCTAAAGCCAATCTTGTGCAGACGAGAGATCCCAAGAGGAAGCAGGCGGCTTCTCATCCCAAGAAGAAGGACTTCACTAATCTAAAAGTGAAGGGTCCTTCTTTCAAGCAACAGAAGACTAAGTCCCACGTGACTTGTTACAATTGTGGCAAGAAAGGCCACTACAAAAGTGAATGCAGATCTAAGCCTAAACAATCAGAGAAAGGTGAGCCTAATAAGGTTTCATTGGTTTCTAACTTTGTTGCTATGATCGCACAGGTCACAAATGTGGGGGTTGACTCTGATTGGTGGATAGACACTGGTACGACTTGTCATGTCTGTTCTGGCAAGGAATGGTTCGTCATGTACCAGCCAATATCTGAGAAGGTTGTCATGGCGAACCTGGCCCAAGCTGAAGTTCTGGGGATCGGGACCGTGGAACTGAAACTCACTTCTGGGAACACTCTGACGCTTCAAGGTGTGAAGCATGTTCCGGCGATAGCCAAGAACCTGATCTCTGGGAGCCTGCTCTGCAACGCAGGCTTGAGGATGGACATCAATGCTGGTCAGATGGTGATGTCCAAGAAAGGAACATACTTCGGGAAGGCTTATCAAACCGAAGGAATGTTTAAAATTCAGCTTGTTAACCAGTTTGAAGACATTAATGCAGTTGCATTTTCTGATTATTCTCTTGAGTTGTGGCATAATAGACTAGGACATGTTCATTGTAAAAGAATTAACAAAATGTCTAGTCTAGGACTTATCTCCAAATGTGGGGGTAAGGTGGAGAAGTGTGAGGTGTGTGCTCAGACGAAGATCACAAGGAAACCCTTTCATCGGGTCAATCGAAGCACAGATCTTCTGGAGTTGGTGCACTCCGATATCTGTGACTTCAAACATTTCTCCACGAAGGCCGGGATGAAGTATTTCATAACCTTCATCGACGACTTCTCAAAATACGCGTTCGTCTACTTGCTCAAGTCTAAAGACGAAGCTTTCGAGAAGTTCAGAAAGTTCAGGGCCGAAGCTGAACGGCAGACTGGACAACAACTCAAGAGGTTAAGGAGTGATCGAGGTGGGGAGTACAGGTCTCATGAATTCGCATCGTTCTGCAAAGAACATGGAATTATATGTGAGACTACTGCTCCATACTCTCCTCAATCCAACGGAAGTAGCGGAGAGGAAGAACAGAACGTTGATAGAAATGATGAACTCAATGCTGCTAACCGCGGGTCTTCCTAAATGCTACTGGGGAGAAGCTGTATTGACGGCCACTTTTATTCTAAATAGAGTGCCATATGCAACTTCGGACGTAACTCCTCATGAACTCTGGTTCAAAGTCAGACCAAACTTGATTGTCATTCGAGTGTGGGGGTGTCTGGCGTATGTGAAGCTTCCAGATCTGAAGATTCAGAAGCTAGGGACAAGGACTACAAAGGCGATCTTCTTGGGGTATGCCGAGAAGAGTGATGCTCGGAGATTTCTTGATATTGAGTCAAATCATATCATCAAATCTCGCGATGCTGAATACTTTGAAGACAAGTTTGCAAAAGACAAAAACATTGTTCTTTCGGACATTCCGGAAAATGATGTAGGAGCAAATGAGACTGAAATCTTATATAAGCCAGTAGTCCAAGAAGAAGCTGTTGTTGAGGAAACAACTCTTGTACCAGAACTCGTAGAGCCGTCAGCTAAGCGAGCGAGGAGACCGAAAGATTTCGGAGATGACTTTGTCACATATCATGTGGAAGCAGATCCGCTTACCTATGATGAGGCGATGAAGACCAGAGATGCTATCTTCTGGAAGGAGGCAGTGAATGACGAGTTTGACTCTATCACCTCCAATAACACATGGGTGTTGGTAGATCTACCTGAAGGAGAAAAGCCCATCGGATGTAAATGGATCTTCAAGAAGAAGATGAAGGCAGATGGAACTATTGACAAGTTCAAGGCCAGGCTGGTAGCCAAGAAATTTTCTCAGAAACAGGGGATAGACTACTTTGACACATACGCTCCAGTAGCTCGGATGACCACCATCAGGATGTTAATCGCTCTAGCAGCTATACATAAGTTGGTGATACATCAAATAGATGTAAAAACAGTATTCCTGAATGGGGAGCTGACCGAGGAGATTTACATGCAACAGCCAGATGGATTTGTCGTCAAAGGTCTTGAAGACAAAGTCTGCAAGTTGGTGAAATCATTGTATGGTTTGAAGCAAGCTCCCAAGATGTGGCATGAGAAGTTTGACAAAGTTATTAGGTCAAACGGCTACAGAGTCAGCGAGACACACAAATGTGTTTACACAAAGTTCGCTGATGGAAAAGGAGTCATCGTTTGTCTGTACGTGGACGACATGCTAATCCTAGGTACGGATATAGGCTGTGTCACAGAGACAAAGAAGTTCCTCTCAACCAAGTTCAGTATGAAGGACTTAGGGGATGCAGATGTCATCTTGGACATTAAGATCATCCGGACAGATACTGGAGTAGCGCTGTCACAATCTCACTACATTGAGAAGATGCTCACACGCTATGGGTATAAGGATCTTCCGGGGATCGATACGCCATACAGGTGTGATCAGAAGCTGAAGCCAAATTCAAGGGAAAGCGTCAGGCAGCTGGAGTATTCTAGCGTTATCGGAAGTTTGATGTACGCAACCACTGCCACAAGGCCTGACATAGCTTTCGCCGTGGGAATGCTGAGTCAGTTCACAAGCAACCCAGGGGTTGAGCACTGGAAAGCTGTAAAGCGGGTGATGAGATATCTCAAAAAAACTCATATATATGCACTGCACTACAACGGGTATCCGACAGTAGTGGAAGGCTTCAGTGATGCTAGCTGGTGTTCAGAGGTGGAAAGCGAAAGATCCACAGGTGGATATGTCTTTTCCTTGGGTGGAGCTGCTATATCGTGGAAGTCGAAGAAGCAGACTATACTCTCTCGTTCCTCCATGGAATCTGAATTCTATGCACTTGAAACTGCAGCAGATGAAGCAGAATGGCTTCGGGAGCTCATGTATGATCTTCCAGTGGTTGGGGCTCAGATACCGGTGATACCGATATACTGTGACAACCAGGCGACTGCGGCGGTGGCATCAAATGACCTCTTCAACGGAAAGAAGAGGACTGTGCGGTTGAAGCACAGGGCAGTACACGATCTTATCAAAAGAGGTATAATTGCAGTGATTGATGTTCGGAGTCAGGAGAACCTGGCAGATCCGTTCACGAAAGGCCTCAAGCGCCAGTTGGTCGATGACCCAGCTTGTAAAATGGGCTTGAAGGCATTCTGATAGTGTGTCTTTGTAATCATACCATAAAGTTTTATGCTATTAGTTCAAAGAGAAATCTACTAGGCATCTAACTTTTGGTTCAAAGAAGGATCACTGACTGGGAAACTATCAGGTAGCAGTGGGTACTTGTTCTCTGGAACATGGAAGGGATACGGACCCATAACCACTGTTGTCTACTATGTATTTTTTCTGCAAAAAAAACTGATCCTGTGGAAGGTTGGCTTAAACGCCTTAATGAGTTCTCAGGCAGAGTGAATGCCTGGTGTGCTTTACAGGAAGCACGGTAGAGCAGCACTACAAGGAGTGAAACTCCATGCTACAGTGGGGTGACTCCACCATGAGGTTCCCAGGTAGGGGTAATGCCTCGGCTTTGCAAGCCAAGTCACAGCGGCGTAGCACCGCAAATAGGCAGGTAGTCTAATGCTGTATGACGTAATTAAAGAGTTATAGACAGCACTACAAAGGGGAGGATGGCCCCATGTTACAGTGGCACGACACCACGATGAGGTACCCAGGTAGGGGTAAAGCCTCGGCATTGCAAGCCATGTCATTGCGGCGTAACACCGCAAGGAAGTCTTAGGCTTCATGCTGGGTAGTTTGGCACTACAAAGAGGCTTGTGACCTCATGCTACAGTAGTATGACACTACGATGAGGTTCCCAGGTAGGGGTAATGCCTCGGCTTCAGGCCATGTCATAGCGGCGTAGCACCGCAAGGAAGCGCAAGGCTTCATGCCATATCTCTTTAATAAAGAACTCACCTATAGTGTATGGAAAGAGATATCAGGCCGTCTCTTGAGGGTAAACTTGTAGACGCCCAAAATTATATACTGAAACCAGGCTGGCACAGGGCCTTTAATGTGCAGCCAGAAGCACACGTAACTACACTTTATGAGTGGGAAGAATTACAATTGTGGTACAGAATTCAAGGCGTAGTCTATTCTTGTATCACATTGTTATTTAACCCATGCGGGAAGATTCAAGTCGTCAGCGACATCTATCCTAATACAAAATAGACAGTTACTGTGGGGAACGCTCAACCCTGGACACATATATATGTTGTGATATGTGGGAGATTGTTGGTGCTTTCTTTACATGGAGAGAGCTTGCTCTCAACATGCCTTGTAAATTTTAGTCCCACATCGGAAATGCACCATGAGTTATCTCAACATATATACTTGGGTGTGTTGTTGAGAGATGCACATGGGGTGGTGACCCTAAGGAGGGAACCATGTGGATGATTTTACAAGGAAGTAAGAATAAGGCTCCAAGGATTAAGAATTAATGCTTTTGTCATTCTCTTATATTAATTCCATTTGGAGCTAAGCCCCAAAGGGGCTTAGCGACTCGGACTCGAACTCGGACTCGGGCTCATTGGCTCATGAGGCGTAATGTGGCGTTTTGTTGGCGCACTTTGCACTTAGCACGTCAGCAGTCATACGGCTCATATGCGGCCATGCGGTCTTATACGGCTCATATGCGGCTCATATGCGGCCTCATGCGGCACATGCGGCACATGCGGTCCATGCGGCTCATGCGGGCCATGCGGTCCATGTGGCTCATGCGGTCCATGCGGCTCATGCGGTTCATGCGGCTCATGCGGTCCATGCGGTCCATGCGGCCATTAGGCTCATGCGGCCAAGCTGCTGCTGCTGCCGCATGGAGGGATCCGCTGACTGTGCAGATTCAAATCAGTTATGGAAATGCTGAATCAATGCGATTAAATTAGATCATATCTTTGTGGGATTTGAATTAATTCAGATCCTATCTTTGTGGGATTTGAATTAATTTCGTGGGATTTAAATTAAATCTCGTTGCTATCTTTTGGGATTTGATTCAATCTTTCCATAACTGAAGAGGCGGCTAGGGTTTCCACCCTCTCTCTATAAATACTCTCTTCTGGCCTCCTTTGTGACCACTACGAAAATTACAAGTCAGAAAAGGAGAAAGAGAGAGAGTTGCTGCCGCCATTGCAAGTCCATCCGAGAAGTCAGAACAGAGGTGACTTCGAGCGTTCCACAAGTTCTTCAACTTGCTGGTTCTTGGAAGCAGATCGTGTGGGGCGAATCTTGCTTTGAGCAACGGTGTTTTGACACCCCAGCATTGTTCTTCTTTTTATCTCTCTCTAGTTTTATTGTAACTCGTTCTGTCCCAATTGTAACACGTTTGTAAGGAAGAACGAGAGATCTTCTCTTTTTCCCTCCTTCAGATTGTAATTTGGCTATTTGATTTATTGTACCATCGTAGATCTTGAGTTTGATCACTGCAAAATTTTGTGTGACATCTCAGATCTCGATTGCATTTGTTTTTCAGCTTTGATCAAGCCCCGGGAATAACAAATTTCAATCCCCAACCCGCGCACTTTTTTCTTCTCTCTCTATCTCCAAAAATTCTAATCACCAACCCGCTCGAACCCTACACCCTTTTGCATTTCCAAATATTTTATCCCTCCAAATATTTTTCTTTCCTCCAAACGTCACCCTCTCTCCAAATATTTTTGTTCTTCAAACCCTAAAATCCTCCTTCCGCCGCTCCTCTCCTCTCCCAGCTGGACTCCATCCAGTTCGATTACGCTGGCCTCCTCCTCCTCGACGACTTCAACGAACTGCCCCTTGCTGAAGCGGCTACTCTCCGACTTCTTCGACCGCTCGATCAAAGCGCTGGACCTCCTCAATACCGTCCGCGACGGCCTCGACCGCGTCCGCCTCTGGTCCGGGAACCTGGACATCCAGCCATCGTCGACCGCAAGCTCCGCCACGCCAGGAAGTCCCTCGGTGACCTCTCCCTCCTCCTCGGCGAGACCGACCCGGTCCTCCCGAACAACCACCACACTACAAGAAATTGCATTTTTAGCAATATGTTTTAACGACATAGGGTCTTTTACGTCTCCAAAAGCTATTTTTTTACATGTATTGGCGACATAAGTTTTACTATATCGCAGAATCTCCAAATTTTGTTTACATGTATTGTGCAGGTTAGGAAGTAACATATGTAGTTTGGGTGTGCTCTGCTGTGATAAATCTGCCATATTGAGTTGTTTAATGACATTTTTAATTTTTCACATATATATTCTTATGCAATTTAGTATAATTGACTTGCTTTGTTTTGATAAAGTTTGCCAATGATCTGATGCATTCCAGTATATAATCTTTGAGCAATGTAGTCATGTCCCAGTCAATGCTATTATGTGATAGTAATATTTGTATTTTCGTGGCCTGCATGATGCTTACTCATTTGTGACCCAACCATTGGCTATTTGTTGTTTACCATTTTTCTCTTGTTTATATTGCTCTGTGATTACTTTTACTTGTTCCTTACAGAGATCTGTGAAGAAGTGGAGTGTGGTCTTTCAAAACTTTGTCTTGCTAGGGTTGGTGGAATGTACGAGACTAAGATAACCTTTTTGCAAAGATCTTTTGTCTAGAAATATGTTTCTTTAATCCTCATTCTATGTAACATATGTATACTTATCTTGTTAGAATGGCCTTATACCTTAACTCGATGTAGTGTTGGTCTCCTCCAAAACAAATAGAAGGCCCATATGAAAGATATCTACAGCTGTATTTTAAATCCATATTGTCCCTACCTCTTTTCACAGGAGGAAAAGTTGAAGGGAAGTAGGGACCTGCAATACATGTTATGTTGCTTGATGCAATTATTGGTTATATTAACTTCAGGGTTCTTCGCTTATCGTAACCGTACTTCTTTTCGTTCTTTTTTTACCATCAGTTTCAAGAAATAAATTTGTATGTTGTGTTGCAGGCTTGGCTATGGGTATTCTGAATTTAGCAATACCTCAGGTACATGTTGCACTTTTTTACTTTTCTTTCGATTTCAGTTCCTTCCATTTTTGCAAAGTTCTCTAAATGTCTTCATAAAATGACTAAACACACTGGTAGGGTCTATCTACATTTAGATTCTAGTAAGAGCAAATCAATGGCCGGATAAGTACCATATCATGAGTACCATATATGCTCTCACTATTTAGCTCGACTGCTTTGCATTTATATCATGACACATAGGAATAGGAACAACTAATCCTAAGCCCCTCCAAATAAACATGCTCCCTTATCTAATTAGATTTATGGATACTATAAACCTAATCCCCTGAAATAAATCAACATTCTTACAAATCTAAACGATAAACTCCTAATCCCCTAGGATTAGCAATTCTAACACTAAATCTAGGAATAATATTAGTATAATACGACTCCTAAAACTTATAGTAATCTTGAAAATTTGGAATAAGAGACCCTCATTATTGCCTCATTTTCCTTTGTCTTTCATCTATTTACTTCATTTGGTCAGCTTGTTTCTACTTCCTCTACATTTCTAATAGTACTCCCTTTGATTCCAAGTTGTTGCCACCCATACCATGTCTTCGTTTTTTGGTATTTGTGGGTATTATGTTGAAATTGAATCATGAATCACACACTAATCCCGGCCTACTGAGCTTGGCTTTGTCAGCCGTCATGGGCTCATATTTTTTCGATGATACTTAGATGACAGCCCAATAAAATATAATGAGGGTAGACACAGTGACATCATTGTTGACCCTTCATGGTTAATTGGATATGGCTATATTTACTCCAGGACCATGGTATGTTCTCTTCACCCCAAAAAGTAAAAGTTAGTTAAATATGCACATACTTCATATCTTCCAATACACATACTCCATATCATATGTGCATTAAAAAATATTTAGCTGAGGAATCGAGAAGTCAGGGAAAACTGAACTGCTAGAGTTGTATAGTAGTATTTTTTTTAATGTACATCTTCTATAATATGTCACCAAATTTCCATCCCTCAATCTTGCAAAAGATGAAGTATTTGTTTTTTTTAAAGGGAGCCAATGAATTAAGTACGGTTTCTGAGGCTATAAAATGAAGCAAATGTTGAAAATTTGAGAGTTTTCGTGTAGGATTCAAGGATTCTTCATATAGAAGAACCTATAAGAATCTGGAAGCGGTTGACACCAGAATGCGGCCAAATAAAAATAGAAATACTAGATGATTTAGAATGGATTGACTAGAACAAATTGTAGGATAGACTGAGTTCATGCCAAAAGTTTCTTTCTTGTATGTTTAGCTGGTCAATAAAGGAATTGTTGATATTTTCTTTTGGGGAATTCATTATTCTTTGTGAATAGGGTACTTCTTGGCTTGCTTTAATACATAGGATGCACCAATACTCGATCGTGCCTTCTGTTACTCGCATTGTGTCAGACATGGATCAGACATGACAAACACTCTAAATATACAATGACAATAAAATTAATACTGTGTCACTGTGTCCGTATAGTGCCATTGTATTCTTAACATAAATATTAGTTTAATATTACTAACAGATCTAGTGCAGTTGTGATTAAGTCCTTTATTTTATGTTATAATTATATTAAATTGTCTGTGCTTTCTGCAGCTTCTATTGTAGAAATTCAGATTCATTAGATTGAACAAATGTGCCAAGTTGTAGTCTTGTTCTGCAGGGCATCATATTTGGTTCCAGAACACGTTGGTTCTTGGATATCTAAGATTTTCAAGTTAATTTCTTTATTATGGGATCCATAACATATTTAGTTTTTTTTAGTTCTTGATATAGCTGAGCCCAACTATTTGGGATGAATTTGTTGTTATTTTTGTCCTTGGGTCATTCTTTGTGAGAATTGATACAAACATTTCCCTATTTCTGCATTTTTTCTAACCAGGAAGTTTTTGCTTATCAACTTCCTTTGTTTGACGTCCTGAGTCCTCTGATTCATTGCTACTAATGCTATAGACCCGACCTACCTACATACTTAACCCCCTCCTCTTCCAGTGAAGGAGAGAGGAAGCAAAGGAAACCAAAAGAATTAAAGGGTGAAGGAGAGGGAAGCGAGCAAGGGAACCTTACCTTTGTTCGATCAGGGCGGCTCTGGCTGACGGATCATGGTCCGGGAAGCTGGATCCATCGGAGCTTGTGCATCGAAGGTGACGAGGTCCTCGATGCGGTGCTTCGACAAAGGCGCCGGTGAAGTGACCGGCTCGAGCAGAGGTCGACCTGTGATAGGAGTCGACGGCGACGGGGTAGCCGAGGCACGGCGACATCGGGCGGTCGGAGAAGCGGCGCTGATGGTGGTGGCTCTCGGAAAGAGGACGCGGATGCGGAGCACGCCAGAGTTGCGGACTCTCGGCGGAGGAGAGGGGTGCCTGCGCTGGACGTGGGGTTCGGCGCACGTTGGCGGTGTGTACGGGTGGCTGTACCGACGTAGACGATGGTTGTAGCAGTTTTGTGGGTGTGGCATTTGATCGGCAGGTGGTGTGTGGTGTCCCAGAAGTGTAGCACGGCCGGAGTTAAGCTGTCCTGGTGGTGTCGGGGAGGGTCTATAAAAGGGGAGGCTTCCGAAGTTATGTGTATAAATATAGGGAGGGAAGATTAGGTTAACATGATTTGTTGTTTGCTACAAGGATCATGAGTGCTAACCATTTTCAAAAAGTCCCATATCCGATTTATAGATCCCATATATTTAGAAAATTTAGAGTATTTATCTATAACTACTAGAATCTATTAATTGGCAAATCTTAATCCAATATAATACAAATAATTTAAAATAATACTTAATATTATCAATTTGATTTTAAACGATATATTTTTATAATTACAAGATTAAGTAGACTTCAAACTAGAATTTATCAAATCTAAATACAGTATTGAATAACAAACTAAATTTTTCATGAAAACGTTAATATCACTGAAGTAATTTTAAAATAGTATTCTTCTAAATTCCAATAAACTAATTTATCAAAATTGACAAACCTTTTTGTAGGAATTCAAATACAACGTTATCTTCTAAAATAAATTTAAAATAAATAAATGAACTCTCTCTTTTTAAAAAAAAATTAATTCGAAAACGGGGGTAACAGAGAGCGCCTGATTCTTGGACCTGAGCTAGTGACACAGACCATGGAGAAAGTGAAACAGATTCAGAAGCATCTTTAGGCCGCTCAAGATAGGCAGAAGTATTGGGCGGATACACATCACCGGCCCTTGGAGTTCAAGGAAGACGGCCATGTATTCTTGCACATATCACCGACCCGAGGTACCATCCGGTTTGGTAACAAGGGGAAACTGAGCCCGAGGTACATCGGTCCCTTCGACATTCTTGAGAGAGTAAGAGAAGTGGCATATCGTCTTGCACTACCTCCATCACTAGAGGGTGTGCATGATGTATTCCATGTGTCACAGTTGAAAAAGTACGTGGCAGATTCTAGTCATGTGCTTGACCATTATGAGATCACTGTGGGGCCGACTTTATCTTACGAGGAGCAGCCAGTTGGGATTCTTGACTCTAGCGAGAAGACATTACGAGGTCAGACCATTAGACTTGTTCGAGTTGCTTGGAAGCATCATTCACCGGACGAGTCTACATGGGAGCGTGAGGATTCCACGCGAGAGCGTTTTCCCCATTTGTTTGAGAACCAAGGTACGTAATTTATTGTATTTTCTTAGTAGTTTCAATTTCCGTATGGTATTGTTTTAATTTCGAGGACGAAATTCTTTTAAGGAAGAAGGTTGTAAAATCCCTCAAAATTAAAATAATATTTTATTTAATTAAATATATTAATTTGGATTTTTATTTATTTCTAATTTATTTTATCCTATTTATATTATATAAGAAGGGCTATAGTCATTATTGAGTTTGAATGTGCAAGTTGACTAGAAAGTATGGCATGCCTAGTGTAGTCGGGTGCTTTGACTAGCATACTATCCATGCTAGGAATGCCATAATTATATTTTAGTCTCTTGCATGTTAACAATTCAAATTATGGCACAAGTCATATTTTAAACTAATTAATTAGTTTATAAAACCTTTATGACTTTTTAGGAGACCTGGTTGCACCAAATCTTCCCAAACTTCCTCCAAACCAAACCCAAACCTATGTAGGCATGTTGGGCATTAAAATACATTAATAAACACATATATTTTATATTTATTTAGATTATGGATTGTATTTTTATATATAGATCTAATTAGTTCTATATTAGGAAAGACCTATTTAAATCTCTAACCAAATCAATTAGCCAACTCATCAAACAACCAAGCCAATCAAGTGGAACCCCCACCATTAAGTGGTCGGCCAAGGACTCCCCTCTTCTTGGCCGAACATCCCAAAAGGAAAAAAGGATTACCAATCCTATACATACATGAAACCCATAAAGCCCATATATATATTTTATATATATATATATATATATATATATATATATATATATATATATCAACTTGTACCCTAACCCTAACTTAATTTCTCCTTCTTTTCCACCTCCATAGCCGACCATACTCTCTTCCTCCCTCAAATTTCGACAGCACCAAGACCCATAGCCCTCACAACATCATCCCCTCCATTACACATCTCTCTATCCTCTACTAAAACTCATCTCCTTCACTATACATGCATCCAACCACTGAAACAAACCCTAGAAACTCCATCTTCCCCATCCAACCATCTATAGCCATTTCCAACCCCTTTAAACTCACCAAGAAGGGAGTAGCAATCAAGGATAGCAAAAAAGGTGGGAGCTTTGGCAAGAATAAGCCTCCACAACCCAACTAGCAAGGACTTTTGGTAAGAAATCTTACTTTTTCTATCTCAAACCCAAGCTTTAATTCTGTAGAATTTTTTTTATTAAAACTGTAAAAATAGTATTTTGGTACCTTTGTTATGTATTTTTACCTATAAAAGTTTCATGAATTATGGTTGTAATATTTGTCACGACCCGCACCCTTTTTTTTAAACGGATACGAGACGTGTCCAAGCCAGCCTACGCCGTAGTGTCGGCGATAGAACGCTGTCACGGCCATGAAGATCAAAATCACAAATAATGCTCATTCACATAAATAATTTAACTTACAATATTCACAAGTTTAATTTACATTTGCAGAAAAATATAAACTTGTACAAATATTGAAATGACTACAACTCAGCTATCTAGCTAGTCTCTAGGCTTTTGTCTACAAGTACACCCGTATCTTCCATGCTAAGTAAATCTACGGCTAACCTGAAAAATATTGGTTTCCAGTCAGGAATGGAACGAGCACAATTCACTGAATGCAGTTTCAATATATGAAAATGACTATACTACAGAGGTTAGCCTTTAGACATATGATTCATAAAATAAAATGAAGAAAGACAATAAAACTGAATAATAAGAACAGAAAATGAGATACAATAAAGTACTCACCAACTGTCCGACTGAAGTACCTTTGATATGTGATCGGTCTCAGGACAATTATGCGACACGGTCTACACGGTCTAAAGTTACACGGTCTACAGTTATACGGTCTACAAAAAATATTGCAAATAAAGAAACACTGTCTATAAAATAATAATCACGATCTACACAGTATGATGTTACACGGTCTATATTGTATAAAGCAATAATAAAATACTGTCTACACTTTATAAAGCAAGAATAAATCACGGTCTACACGGTCTAAGGTCAGATCACACATCGTTGGTACTTTATCTCCCGACACAACAAGAAACAAAATCAACATAAAATTGAAATCACATATCTATCGCCTAAGCACTGATGTATAGTAAAGATCAATACTTAAAACAAACAATGAACTGTACTCGCCTATGGTCCTTTGCTGGTGAAACCGATAGTCCAAACCACTTAGTGAGCCAAAAAAGTCAAAACCCATACAAAATTCTCCAGATGCTGAAATAGACATTACCAATGTTCTCAGAATAGTCAATTTAGTTTGGATTGCCTGTCCTTAAGTCCAATTCTTGACACAGGGGCAAAACGGTAATTTCGGTCCAAAACGGTGTCAGCCGTTGGACCCGCTTTGCATCGAAAAGCGTGCCAGAGTCAATGGTATCTAAAGTCATCAAACTACATGTCTACGGATCTAGTTTATCGATACGAATCCAACCGTAGGTCCTAAGTTGGATTCCGGCGAGCCGTGCACAAAATCGTCCGTTGAGTCGGACCGTGGGCCCGCAAAACGGCGATCCAATCAACTGTCTCAGAATTGGACCAAATTTGGCATAAAGGACCAAAACAATTGATACGGTCCTGTTGGCGTAAGTTTTGTCCCGATCTGATGAGCATGCACAAAGTAATTGGGACATTTGCATAGAGGCCGATACGGTAAATTTTGACGGATACGCATCAAATTCGTCGCGCACACGCGACCAATTTGAATTTCGTCAAAGTCCACACGACCACGAAGTCGTTACACACCTTTTGATGCTTTTGGTTCGCGACCACGTCACCCGGATTGGCGGGACGTATGTCGTATCGAAGAATTTTTTAATATTTTTAATATTTCAAAAACGGGTTTTTCGCCAATTTGAAAATCTGATTTCTCGATGCACAGTCGACGAAATCCGATTCTACAAAAAGGGATTCCAAGCCCTATAGGTTTTCTAGGCCTGTCTTCAAATATATTTCTTAAATTCTTAATGGTTGGTTCTAAATCTTCCTTCAAACTCGGGGTTTGGGGCAGTCTCACTGTCCTATTTTTGACAGATTTTTTGACAACTTTGGGTTCGATTTACGACACGTACGGTGGAACTTAAATCGAAGTAATTGAAGTGATTAGGAGAGGGTCAGGTTGTGAACATACCAGATCGAACGGTTCATGAAACGACCCATTGCCTGCGACGAAAAGTCGCTACGAAAATAGCCTCTTCGCAGTACTGTCGCTGTCCGATTTTGCTCCGTGCACGTGTATCGGCCCGCTCCAGCCAACCGACGGTGGTCAGCCTCAGCGCGCGCCGCGTGGGGGAGGGGCGCGCAGTCCAGGGCGGTGCTGTCAGCCACAGGGTTAGGGTTTGGGATTGGAACTGCTCTCGATCGCGTATATCACGCTCGGATTTTTTTCCAATATATATGCTATGTATATATATGCTCGGGTGGGGCTTGTGGGGACTGTCACCCCCAGTTTTCAGAAACATAGATATTTTTGTCATTTTACATTTTTGAATATTTTTGAAATTTATTTTATTATTTATGATATTATTTTGGGGTTGAAATTTATTTTATTATTTATGATATTGTTTTGAAGTTATTTGAGTCGGGTTCAAATTTCAACTTAATCCGACTTGAAACGGGGACCCGGGGGTAGTTTGACTCTAGTGGGACCCACACACTAGTTAGGCATGACCCACATGATATTAATTTTAGTGCACATGATATTAATTTTAGTTAGTAGTTAGACTAATTATTTATGGTTAGGTTTAGTTTAATTAGAGACTTAAAACTAGACTAAATTGACCTCAACCTTTAACCCATTCCTAACTTAAATCAAATAGGTTAGTGGAGGGCATTTTGGACATTCAAATAGGGGACACCTCACCCTTTTTGGGCAGCCACCTATGGGGGGATAAGGAGTGAGTCACTCCTTCATTCATTTGTTTTCATCCACTTTCTCTCTCTTGTTCTTTCCCAAATTAATTTAGAGATGAACCTCCATTGATTTCATCTCCAAATCAACCATTTCTTCCACCAAATCTTCTTCATTTCTCCTCTACTCCATGGTTAGAGGGTGCTAGCCAAGTTTGGGAGGATTCGGAGCTCGTTCGTGTCCTTTTAGAATCTCTATGTGTCGGTGTCGTGTTGGAAGGATTTTCCTTTGAATCTCTCTTCCGGAAGGTATAATCTCTCCTCTAATCCATCCCTGTATGCATATAGAAATATTTTGAACCCATAGGAATGACCCCCATGGTTGTATCTCCATTTGTGTCTATTTCATGCCCATTTGGAGGTCATAGGAGTGTCCTTTGTGTTGTGGTTGTGTCCATGTGGGAAAACCTCAAATTTGGACACACTATGTGTTGTTGTTATGTATGAATGAATTATTACATATTTAATCTCATATTTTTGTATTGGAGATGTGTTCTATAGTGTCTCATATATATATATATATATATATATATTAGTGTAGAGAGTGAGTTCTTGATATATTATGTTATATACTTTTGTTTCTTTTGTCTCAAACTACCTAAATTCGTCATAATATTTATCCACGTTTTTTAGTAGCAATAGCAACTTAGAAATGTCATAACTTTTAGCTTAAAACTCTGATTTATCTCCCTTTTTTTTAAAAGAACCATATCAAAGTTAGCTTTCCAAATATATATATTTAATAAGCCAAATTCGTTCTGAAACTTTCTGTAAAATTATTTGGTGTCAGTTGTACGAAAGACGAATGCGTTTTGGTATTTTTGCGATTCCGGGAGCTTCCAGAAACGAAAATACGATCCGTTTAAAGTTTCGGAAAGCTAACACGAAGGGATAAAACATACTTTAATCCTAGAATTTAGTGAAGGCCCAATTGGTACAGTATTGGTTTTAAGTAGAAGAGTGACTATACGATATATGCATTTTGTGTAACCTATGAGCCTATGTAGTATGGATATTAAATGAATATAGAGTATGTAATGCATGATGTGTTAGATAAATGAAATGATATATATATGATATATATTCTCTTATTAATGTATATATGATTGAATGCAAGCATGTAGGAATGCAATTAATATAATGCATATAAGCAATGCATAAATGCATGAATAAAAGAATGATATACAATGTATGCATGAAAGTATATAATGAATGCTAGATATGAATGCAAGATATATATGTAATGATAGATATGAATACATAATGTATAAATATTGTAATATAATATATAATGATAACATGTATGGTAATGTAGAGTATATGATGCAAGCATGAATGAATGGAAGAAATACATGTATATAGGTAATATAGAATATAATATATGAATGCAAACATATGGGTAATGCAAGGTATTGAAACATGTATGCAAGTATCCATATGTAAGTAAGTAACGTAATCAAGTATGAATGTATGCTATATATGAATGCCAACATGATAGGAATGTATGATGCCATATTAGCACTTAACACCATGTTCATATGTTAAAATCCCCTTCTACATGTTGACAGTAACCCCAAGCATGAATACACATAAAACCTACTTACTGTTATTAGTAAACCCTTTGATGTATAAATAAGCCCTTTTGTTATGATTAACACCCACACACACACATGCTAAACCTATGCTTTACATGTTATTTCTTCTATGTGACACAATGAACCCTTGCTAAATGTTATCCTTCTAACATAATACCCTCACACTTGAACACATTGTACTGCTATGTACACATTGTCATATCCATATTCATGTATCACTCACTCCTTGTCTTTATGCACCTTGCTTGTAATAAAAATATATATGAATATATATGTAATGTGTGTTTGATAACTTGTGTAGCTTCATGATTTTGTGTGAGTGCTAGTCTAGGCTTGGTTAGGCCTAATGAGACTTGTTAGTCTAGGTTTAGACCTAGTACTGCCTAGTTAACATAATTTGACTAGTACGGTTGACCAGAGTTGACCAAGAGTTGACTTTGACAAAAATGACCTAGAATCATGTAGAATGCATAGTAGAGCTTTATTTTACCATTTTGGACTTGTTGTGACTTGGGCTGTTCTAAATAGGAGCCAGATACCTCTCATCGGACAGTACATTTCCTTTGGACATTCAGATAGCAGGCGAGTACATTCTCTGATCATTTTATATCATGTTTAGGATTATATTTCCTGCTTTAGACTATCTTACTTGATGCTGACACGTTGGTAACACGGATTGGTACTATATGGATCCCTTCATGAGATGTTATCCCTCTCGGGAGTATCAGATACTTTTGTCATGTGTGTTTTACTTACATCACGTATCCTATGCTTCTATCATCATGAATCTTCGGAAATCAACTAGTAACTCATGTACCCTCATGATCACCGAGCCTTCACGAATCGATTCATGAATCACCCTTTATGGGCAACGTAGTATAATCATGAATCTTAACGTAACTTGAATGGATCCTTGTGTATTGATTGGGGATGGGGGAGTATAAATGAACATGTGAATAAATCCAAGTAGTGTAATCATGAATCAATTTCAAGTAGTGTAATCATGAATCAGTCCTTAGCCATTCACATGTTTATGCAGTACTCTGAATCACTAGCACTGTCTCTCTTTATATATATCGTAGATATTTACTTACAGTCTCTCTTTTACATTATGCTATTCTTCAGTTTCCTGTATTTTATTCTCTAGCATGATTATATTTTCTTTCCTTCTATGACTTGTTGAGATGTATTGTGCTCGCTCCTGTCCTGACTAGACCTGTTGAAAATATTACAGGTAACATAGAGATTCACAGCTAGCCTAGAGGACCAGTAGAGCTTGGAGTAGATTGCTAGTTTATGGTTTAGTTTTCTCTGTTGGAACTTGTATTGTAATAAGTGGAGATTTGAGTTGTATTATGTTTTGTTATTGTGTCGTGTTGACACTTAGACTTATTTTCTCTTCTGTTTGTATCTTCCTTTGAGATTTTCATATCTATGATATCGTGCTATTTCTACCTTAGTTGTGATTGAGACTGTATTCTGTATTATCACCTCTATTCGGAGTGTATATACTATACAGGTACCTTATATTGTTAGATATTGTGATCTAGGACAGCGTTCTATCGCCGACACTGTGGCGTAGGCTGGATGTACCTACTTCTCGTGCCCTTACTCTAGGGTGTGGGTCGTGACACGTTTTTAGTGGTTGCCCATGCAGGTCGAGACTAGAAGTTTAGTGGTATTCGAACTAGAGTACCACTACAGCCTGCAGTAGGATTAGGATATATTTTGAAGTTACTCAATCACAGTTCGGATCCCTTGAGAGATTCCTGGGACGACCCTTGAGAATCTTATTTTAACTTCGATTTAAAAACTCCTTTTTCCCTTGATTTGATTTATCTTTACTTTCTGTCGTTGAATTTGATTTTGATGGATTATTGTTGAATTTGTGTTTGTATTTATTAATTTTGAGGAAGATTGTTGAATTTTGAATCTTGATGTTAGCTGTAGCATCTGAGTTTGTATTTATATGATTTGAAGGATTTTTGTTCATTTTTTAATCTTGATGTTCGTTAATAAATTTGATTTTTGGGTATTCATTGTTGATTTAATTTAATTTTTGTCAAGATGAAATTATATGGGCTAGGTCATCTAAGTTATGGAATCTAGTCTTCTATAGTCACATTAGCCAGCATGGTGAGGTCATATAGTCTGATTTTGGATATATTTCTCGGGTGTAGAAATTTAAGGTTTTCGCAGCCAAGCTAGCGGCATCACGAAAATTTTAAATACCATGATTCTAGAGGTATGTGCCTAAGTCGAGGACTCTGTGATTATTGTAGCCTTGCTTACTAGTATGACGAGGATTTAGAGTACCATGATTTTGGATAGACGCATATGATCATCAGATTGTACCTTAAATATTTTTGAACATGTTTTCTCTACTTTTGTTCCAGTCCTTAAAAAAAAATTATTTGTTTGTTTTGTTTTGCTTCTCATTATTTAACTTAGGAGTAGGTTTAGTTGTTTTTATAAACTCTTGTGTAACTTCTTGCTATGAATTTCTTCTTAATACAATGAATCGACGATTTTGCTAGTCCTTATCTTGGATTTGATATTATAGCTATGGTTTCAAAATGGTTCTTCCTTTAAACAGATAAGCAGAATAGTTTTCATTGTTATTTCTTCTTGCTATTATTATTGTATTAAATAATGATAATAATAATAAAACTGTCTTGATTACGTCAATCACCTACTTTGCAATCTTGGTAGGAATCTAAATGTTGGTCTTGATGTAGAAATTAATTTTTATATTGGAACATGAGAATATATAGTGGACACAGACCCTTGCCTTATACGTATGCATACTACACTTTGATTTCCCACCTATCTAAATACATATTAATATGTTGTTGATGTTAAATTCTCAAAATCCTAATATTTCTGATACAGTACAGTATCAGAGACTGATTCTCTGCTTCTTTTTCCAGTTTAAATTCGTAATTTGAATATAAATTTTATGTTAGTATTTTTGTTTACATCACTGCACATGTATGTTATATACAGGGTTCAATTCAAAAAAATTGGTTGAGGTTTGTGTTTGAATTTGTCAAATCTAAGACTGCGTACATATTAACCCTTAATACTGGATTTTAAATGTTAGTTCAATTTGTTGTTTTAAATAAAATATTTCGAGCTATATACATTGTTGTATGTAGGAATATAATGTTAGGTTTCACATTCTTACATGTTAGGTTGTGATAAACATTGGGTTGGGTTGATGTTGAATTTCTTCAATATCCTAAAACTGAATACATGTTAACATTTTTATATTGATTTCAAATGTTTAGTTCAATTTCAGATTTAACATGTAATATTGAACTGTATGCGTAGATAAATGTATGGATAGTATGTTAGGGTTTCATTTCTATCATGTTAGGATGTATTGGGAGCATTGAGATTGGTTGTGATGTTTCAAACCCCTAAAATCTGAAACTGTATTATGTTAATATTACACTGCTTTAAATGTTAGCTTATTTTCAGATTTTGTATGTAAATGCTGAACTAAAACTGGATTTAACCTTTCAATACTAAGCTATAACCCTGTACAAGGACACACACACACCCTAACTTAGTATACACTGCCATGTAAACCTAACCCTTCCTCTCTATGTTATGATTATATATCTAGATAGATATATATAGAGAATTAGGCATACATGTTATAATGTATATAGATACATAACTAAATCTCTACCTCTCTATACATATAGATATATGTATATATATATGGTTAGCCATACATGTTATGATTAAATAGGTTGTATATTGTAGATTGTTAACCCATATGCCATGAGTAGTGTAACAGGATAGCTATTGTTTTGAAACCCAAATCCTCCTATACTCTTCATGTATATTTCACATACACCCATGCCTACTATCTAACCATATGAACATGTCCACATACACCCATACACACACGAACCACATAACCTTACATAATGCTAGCTTTTCCTTCTCTAACACTATATATATATATATATATATATATATATATATATATATATATATATATATATATATATATATATATTGTGATTGGATTTCAATGCAATTGGCTTTCATTATTTAACTTGTGATTCTGATTTTTCCTTGAATAGTACCCCTTTATAGATAATTGGTAGTTATCCTTATTTTATTTTTTGATAAGTACCAGTTTTCATATAAGATGGTGGACTGCCTTACAGTTTTGATGTTTGTTATTTCTGTATCTTTCTAGTTAGCACCCTAGATTGCTTGTGCGTTTTGATACCCTATGACCGTTTTGGTCTAGCATGACTAGTATACCTAGATGAGACTTTCACTAGCACCATATGCCATGATCCGATATGCCGTCCTTTTTGATGGTATGATTTGTTTAAGTTCTGGGACTTGATTATGGGGGTTTTGACCTAGAAGGAGTACGAACATTTTAATTTCGAGGACGAAATTTTTTTAAGGTGGGTAGACTTGTAACACCCAGTTTTCTAAAATGAGAGTAATTTTGAAATTTTATAATTTTAATCATTTATTGATTTGAAATTTAAATCCTGATATGATTTTTGGTAATTTTTAAATCATTTTAAAACTATGTAAAATTATGACTTGTGATTTTGATGTTTTGCTAGTGAAACCCTAGAGACTGTTTGACATAAAGCCTAACCATGTGATTAGGATGTTCTAATGTCATTTCTGGCCTAAGAATATTTTGCATTTGACCTCTTTGAATTATTTTGATATTTATTGCGTTGGTGATTGTTGATTTTGACCATTGATATGTGTGATTTTGTGATGGTTTTGTGTCCGTAGCGGACACGTATCAGTTTTTATTTACAAATGTTTGATGTGCCTCAAATAAATTTTTTTTTATTGCTGATTTTTTTTGAAAAGTATTTGAATGAGATTGTTTTCTGCATGTGTTTTCTGTGATTGCTTTGTTTTAATTTCGAGGACGAAATTTTTTTAAGGTGGATAGATTTGTCACCCCCCAGTTTTTAGAAACAGGAATATTTTTGTCATTTTACATTTTTGAATATTTTTGAAATTTATTTTATTATTTATGATATTATTTTGGGGTTGAAATTTATTTTATTATTTATGATATTGTTTTGGGGTTATTTGAGTCGGGTTCGAATTTCAACTCAATTCGACTTGAAACGGGGACCCGGGGGTAGTTTGACTCTAGTGGGACCCACACACTAGTTAGGCATGACCCATATGATATTAATTTTAGTCCACATGATATTAATTTTAGTTAGTAGTTAGACTAATTATTTATGGTTAGGTTTAGTTTAATTAGAGACTTAAAACTAGACTAAATTGACCTCAACCTTTAACCCATTCCTAATTTAAATCAAATAGATTAGTGGAGGGCATTTTGGACATTCAAATAGGGGACACCTCACCCTTTTTGGACAGCCACCTATGGGGGGATAAGGAGTGAGTCACTCCTTCATTCATTTGTTTTCATCCACTTTCTCTCTCTTGTTCTTCCCCAAATTAATTTAGAGATGAACCTCCATTGATTTTATCTCCAAATCAACCCTTTCTTCCACCAAATCTTCTTCATTTCTCCTCTACTCCATGGTTAAAGGGTGCTAGCCAAGTTTGGGAGAATTCGGAGCTCGTTCGTGTCCTTTTAGAATCTCTACGTGTCGGTGTCGTGTCGGAAGAATTTTCCTTTGAATCTCTCTTCCGGAAGGTATAATCTCTCCTCTAATCCATCCCTACATGCATATAGAAATATTTTGAACCCATAGGAATGACCCCATGGTTGTATCTCCATTTGTGTCTATTTCGTGTCCCTTTGGAGGTCATAGGAGTGTCCTTTGTGTTGTGGTTGTGTCCATGTGGGAAAACCCCAAATTTGGACACACTATGTGTTGTTGTTATGTATGAATGAATTATTACATGTTTAATCTCATATTTTTGTATTGGAGATGTGTTCTATAGTGTCTCATATATATATATATATATATATATATATTAGTTTAGAGAGTGAGTTCTTGATATATTATGTTATATACTTGTGTTTCTTTTGTCTCAAACTACCTAAATTCGTCATAATATTTATCCACGTTTTTAGTAGCAATAGCAACTTAGAAATGTCATAACTTTTAGCTTAAAACTCTGATTTATCTCCCATTTTTTTTAAAAGAACTATATCGAAGTTAGCTTTCCAAATACATATTTTAATAAGCCAAATTCGTTTTGAAACTTTCTGTAAAATTATTTGAGTGTCAGCTGTACGAAAGACGAATGCGTTTCGATGTTTTTGCGATTCCGGGAGCTTCCGAAAACGAAAATGCGATCCGTTTAAAGTTTCGAAAAGCTAACACAAAGGACTACAACATACTTTAATCCTAGAATTTAGTGAAGGCCCAATTGGTACAGTATTGGTTTTAAGTAGAAGAGTGACTATACGATATATGCATTTTGTGTAACCTATGAGTCTATGTAGTATGGATATTAAATGAATATAGAGTATGTAATGCATGATATGTTAGATGAATAAAATGATATATATATGATATATATTCTCTTATTAATGTATATATATGATTGAATGCAAGCATGTAGGAATGCAATTAATATAATGCATATAAGCAATGCATAAATGCATGAATAAAAGAATGATATACAATGTATGCATGAAAGTATATAATGAATGCTAGATATGAATGCAAGATATATATGTAATGATAGATATGAATGCATAATGTATAAATATTGTAATGTAATATATAATGATAACATGTATGGTAATGTAGAGTATATGATGCAAGCATGAATGAATGGAAGAAATACATGTATATAGGTAATATAGAATGTAATATATGAATGCAAACATGTGGGTAATACAAGGTATTGAAACATGTATGCAAGTATCCATATGTAAGTAAGTAACGTAATCAAGTATGAATGTATGCTATATATGAATGCCAACATGATAGGAATGTATGATGCCATATTAGCACTTAACACCATGTTCATATGTTAAAACCCCCTTCTACATGTTGACAGTAACCCCAAGCATGAATACACATAAAACCTACTTACTGTTATTAGTAAACCCTTTGATGTATAAATAAACCCTTTTGTTATGATTAACACCCACACACACACATGCTAAACCTATGCTTTACATGTTATTTCTTCTATGTGATACAATGAACCCTTGCTAAATGTTATCCTTCTAACATAATACCCTCACACTTGAACACATTATACTGCTATGTACACATTGCCATATCCACATTCATGTATCACTCACTCCTTGTCTTTATGCACCTTGCTTGTAGTAAAAATATATATAAATATATATGTAATGTGTGTTTGATAACTTGTGTAGCTTTGTGATTTTGTGTGAGTGTTAGTCTAGGCTTGGTTAGGCCTAATGAGACTTGTTAGTCCAGGTTTAGACCTAGTACTGCCTAGTTAACATAATTTGACTAGTACGGTTGACCAGAGTTGACCAAGAGTTGACTTTGACATAGAATGACTTAGAATCATGTAGAATGCATAGTAGAGCTTTATTTTACCATTTTAGACTTGTTGTGACTTATGCTGTTCTAAATAGGAGCTACACATCTCTCCTCGGACAGACGACCCGCACCCGCTTTTCGGACGCGAGATCGTGTCCAAGCCCAGCTACGCATCGAGCGGACTCCAGCCCGACTCGAATACGTAAACGCTGTCAAGGCTATGGTTTACTGCCAAATCATGGCAATGCAATCTATATCTCAATCCATAATAATAATATGAAACATGAATGAACACTATGGGTCGTGGTCTGCAGCCCACTAGCATATATGTCCGATTAGACTCCATGAAATGATATGAGTCTATAAATGTAACTAACAAGAAAAGTATATCATGATAAGGAACATAAGGCACGAGCGGAATAATAAACATGATACCATACCTGAATCTCGCAAGAACCGCAAATCCTCTGCCATCCAGAACTACTAACTAACTCCATGCAATCGCTAAACCTGAGGAGATCATCAGGTCCTCAGAGGACATAGCAAGATACATAATATACATGTCTATCTAACAGTTTTATCATGCGCAAGGAAATAAACAAAAAAGAACAAGGACAAGACAAATGACTACGAACACAAACATGAACACGAACACTAGAACAATTACGTATAAATGAACTGCCGGATGAACGATAATCATGAGATCAATGGAAGAAACCAAACCCTCATCCCGAGTGTGGACTCACGGGTTTGAACTAAGCGCTAACCCTCGTCCCGAGTGTGGACTCTCTGGCTAGCTCACGGCAAGACACCCTCGTCCCGTGTGTGGACTCTCTGGTGTAAATGGTCAACCCTCGTCCCGTGTGTGGACTCTCTGGTGCCATTTGATCACGACAAACACCCTCGTCCCGAGTGTGGACTCTCTGGTTGTGTACAACGATAATCAAGGCTATGGCAGTTCACTACATACAACCGTTCTATGACACAAATCAAGCAAGGTACTGACAGAAACTCTAAATGTGAAACACAAGGCCAAAATATGAACATGGCTATAAACAATAAAAATAACTCCACAGAAAATAACACAAAAAGCACATGTCCATAAACAATCAAATGACTGAAAAACGAAAGAAAATGCATGTAAGTAAAACTGTAGAGGAAGGCAATGTATACTTGCCTGGTGGCAGCGCGAAGAACCAATAAAATACCGTCAACTAGTAAGCCATACAGTCCAAGTCATCACAATGTCTCCGAAAGCTGAAACAAACATTACCAACATTCTCAGAATAGTCAAATTAGCAAGGATTGTCTGTCCTTAAGTCCAATTCTAGACACAAGGGCAAAACGGTAATTTCGGACAAAAACGATGTCCGCCGTTGGACCCACTTTGCACCGAAAAGCGTGCCAGGATCGATGGTCTCTAAAGTCGTCAAACTACATGTCTACGGATCCAGTTTTCCGATACGAACCCAACCGTATGTCCAAAGTTGGATTCCGGCGGGCCGTAAACAAAATCGCCCGTTGTGTGGGACCGTGGGGCCCGCAAAACGACGTCGGATTCAACTGTCTTAGAATTGGACCAAACTTGGCATGCAGGACCAGAAAAATGATACGGTCCTGTTGGCGCAAGTTTCATCTCGATCTGATGAGCGTGCATAAAGTAATTGGAGTTTGTGCAACGTGCACGATACGGGGAATTTCGACGGATATGCATCAAATTCGTCTCGCACATGCGACCAATTTGAATTTCGTCAAAGTCCACACGACCACGAAACCGTTACCCAGCTTTCGATGCTTACGGTGCGCGACCACGTCGTCCGGATTGGCGTGACGCACGTCGTGTGGAACAATTTCAATGTTTTTAAAACAGATTTTTGTTGAATTTTAGAAACGAATATCTTCTCATCTACTTACTGAAATCCGAATCTACGAGAAGGGTTTTGATGCCCTACATGTTGTCTAAAAGTGTCTTCAATTAGTTTTTCGAAATCGTGCATGGTTAGAGACAAAACTGGCCGCAAACTAGAGTATTTGGACTGATACATGTCCTGTTTTTTTGGACGGTTTCCACTCGACTTTGAGTCGATTAATCTCGAAATCTCCGCTGATATAAATCAAACGAATTATTAGGGTTCAAAGACGGATAGGTTGGGGAAGTACCTGAGGAATCGGTTTGAGAAACGATCCACCGTGCGCGAAGAACTACCGCGACGAAGTGGCACCTCTGTACGTGTGCTCTGTCGTTCCCGTTCGCGCCTGTACGCGCGCGCGCGGTGGATGGGCACTGTTTGGCCGGCGACGGCGGGGCCAAGGGAGGTCGCCCAACCTCGAGCGACCTCGGGGTGGGGTGGCGCGCGATCTTTTAGGGTTTTGCATTATCGAGCGCTCCTCTGTTCTTTTTATATACGCGGCTTGTGCGGGATAGGGGTCGGCTCGGGTGCTGTTAGCACCTGTTTTCCTGGGCTGGGTCTAGGGAATGTGGGGGAAGTATTGTATGGACTTGATGCTGCTGTGGTTTTGTTTGTGGGGTGCTGCACTGAATTTTCTGTTGGGCTCGGTTGCATGGAAAAATGGTTTCATATATTCTCCCTCCTGGCTTTTCCATATATGCGAATATATGTAACTGAGTTGTGGGGACTTCGAGTCAGCTCAGGTTGGCTGGGATTACTCAACAAGATTACTCTGTTGATGGGCTTGGGGAGGATTAATTAGCTATTTGGGAAAATATTGTGGGGAGCTCGGGCTAGGATTGATTGTGGGCCAGGCTGGGATTTGCCCCCTTTTTATTATTTCCATTTATTATCTCTATATATCTGTATATATATATACCATAAAACTTCAAAAAAATCAATTAATCATTATAACACTCTACATCCATATAGTTAATATATTAAGCATATGTGTACATAGATAAATTCAATTGACAAATAATAAGAACCACCAAAATATACTTAATAGTAATAAATGTGTTTATTTTAATTGCCACCTAATAACTTATCAATAATAAAATAATAAAAATAATTCAGTGATCGTCTTAGTGAGCATATGCTTCACGCCCATATTAGGATCCAAATAATTTTACAAAATTCTATAAAACATTATTAAATAATAATAATACCAATTAGCACAAATAGCAAATAACCAATCAGTAGGAGGAGTACTGGTGACACAACACTCTCACTCTATTTGGGTCCACAGAAAAATGGTGCTAGTAATCTAGGAATAACATTCTAAAATATTAATGCCATTTACATATAGTCATATAACAATTATTAACAGAACATCATTTTGTATAACAGCAAGTTAACATACGAATTGCACCCAGAAAATGTCGATATGGACATCTCTGGACGTACCACCTCACTATATGGGCTTGGGCTTGGTACGTGTCCAGTCTGGACTGGTTTGGTACAACCGGACTGCTCAAACGTCAATTAATAATAATAATCAATAATTAAACTATTTATAATGGTCATGTCACAACTTGGCCTGGTTTTCCTAGTTAGGACACACTTATGGCTGAGTCTTCCTTGGCATAGCTAATACACTAGTCAAGGCACGCTACTGCATAATCCGTGCCATGATTCCTAGTCGTCTGGTACTTCAAAACTCGACCATGTCTAAAATTATCTACCGTAAAAACTAACTAAATACTTATTTATAAAAATTCTAAAATCACTATCTAAATCAATTAAATAAAAAAAATATCAAGAATTTCGGGAAGGGAGGCTACAAATCTACCCACCTTAAAAATAATTTCGTCCTCGAAATTCTAGTTCCTAATTATTTCTTACAATTTTAAAGTCCACTATTACCTTAATCTCCTCAATTTTAATTTCTCAAAAAGATTTTATAACCTTCTATAGTCATTTCGTAACTACGAAACTTTGAGGACTTCTACCCACCTTTGGTCACACTACTCCTCAAAACACGGTCGCTAAAGTCTTATGGTCTTCTAACTAGTCGCTAACAATTCTATCAGCAGATATCTAGGCATATGACATCTATAATCCCACATATCTATAAACACCCACACATTCAATAGTCAAGTAATATTATACTATAATTTTAAGAATTTCTAATGAATCCTAGACATCACGATTATTCGTCACCCCGAAATAGGAAGGGACGAGATTCAACGGTACGAAAAGCAAGGAAGTATTATCGAGAGTAAATATGAAATTTTCAAGAACGTAAAGAATTTCTAAGAGAATTTTCAAGGCAGAGTGGATTGAGATTCCTAAGGGTTTAGTCAGATGTGCAGGCTCGTATCAGTACAGTTACGTAACCGATACGATATGCTCTGACCTGCATGGGCCACCAAAAAAACTTGTCACGACTCGCACCCGCTTTTCGGACGCGAGACCGTGTCCAAGCCCAGCTACGCATCGAGCGGACTCCAGCCCGACTCAAATACGTAAACGCTGTCAAGGCTATGGTTTACTGCCAAATCATGGCAATGCAATCTATATCTCAATCCACAATAAGAATATGAAACATGAATGAACACTATGGGTCGTGGTCTGCAGCCCACTAGCATATATGTCCGATTAGACTCCATGAAATGATATGAGTCTATAAATGTAACTAACAAGAAAAGTATATCATGATAAGGAAGATAAGGCACGAGCGGAATAATAAACATGATACCATACCTGAATCCCGCAAGAACCGTAAATCCTCTGCCATCCAGAACTACTAACTAACTCCATGCAATCGCTAAACCTGAGGAGATCATCAGGTCCTCAGAGGACATAGCAAGATACATAATATACATGCCTATCTAATAGTTTTATCATGCGCAAGGAAATAAACAAGAAAGAACAAGGACAAGACAAATGACTACGCACACAAATACGAACACGAACACTAGAACAATTACGTATAAATAAACTGCCGGATGAACGATAATCATGAGATCAATGGAAGAAACCAAACCCTCATCCCGAGTGTGGACTCACGGGTTTGAACTAAGCGCTAACCCTCGTCCCGAGTGTGGACTCTCTGGCTAGCTCACGGCAAGACACCCTCGTCCCGTGTGTGGACTCTCTGGTGTAAATGGTCAACCCTCGTCCCGTGTGTGGACTCTCTGGTGCCATTTGATCACGACAAACACCCTCGTCCCGAGTGTGGACTTTCTGGTGCACCAAACAACCCTCGTCCCGAGTGTGGACTCTCTGGTTGTGTACAACGATAATCAAGGCTATGGCAGTTCACTACACGCAACCGTTCTATGACACAAATCAAGCAAGGTACTGACAGAAACTCCAAATGTGAAACACAAGGCCAAAATATGAACATGGCTATAAACAATAAAAATAACTCCACAGAAAATAACACGAAAAGCACATGTCCATAAACAATCAAATGACTGAAAAACGAAAAAAAAATGCATGTAAGTAAAACTGTAGAGGAAGGCAAGGTATACTTGCCTGGTGGCAGCGCGAAGAACCAATAAAATACCGTCAACTAGTAAGCCATACAGTCCAAGTCATCACAACTGTCTTCGAAAGCTGAAACAAACATTACCAACATTCTCAGAATAGTCAAATTAGCAAGGATTGCCTGTCCTTAAGTCCAATTCTGGACACAGGGGCAAAACGGTAATTTTGGACAAAAACGATGTCCGCCGTTGGACCTACTTTGCACCGAAAAGCGTGCCAGGGTCAATGGTCTCTAAAGTCGTCAAACTATATGTTTACGGATCCAGTTTTTCGTACGAACCCAACCGTATGTCCAAAGTTGGATTTCGGCGGGCCGTGCACAAAATCGCCCGTTGTGTGGGACCGTAGGGCACGCAAAACGATGTCGGATTCAGCTGTCTCAGAATTGGACCAAACTTGGCATGCAGGACCAAAAAAATGATACGGTCCTGTTGGCACAAGTTTCGTCTCGATCTGATGAGCGTGCACAAAGTAATTGGAGTTTGTGCAACGTGCAAGATACGGGGAATTTCGACGGATACGCATCAAATTCGTCTCGCACACGGGACCAATTTGAATTCCGTCAAAGCCCACACGACCACAAAATTGTTACGCAGCTTTCGATGCTTACGGTGCGCGACCACGTCGTCCGGATTGGCGTGACGCACGTCGTCTGGAACAATTTCAATGTTTTTAAAACAGATTTTTGTTGAATTTTAGAAACGAATATCTTCTCATCTACTTACTGAAATCTGAATCTACGAGAAGGGTTTTGATGCCCTACATGTTGTCTAAAAGTGTCTTCAATTAGTTTTTCGAAATCGTGCATGGTTAGAGACAAAACTGGCCGCAAACTAGAGTATTTGGACTGGTACATGTCCTATTTTTTTGGACGGTTTTCACTCGACTTTGAGTCGATTTATCTCGAAATCTCCGCTGATATAAATCAAACGAATTATTAGGGTTCAAAGACGGATAGGTTGGGGATGTACCTGAGGAATCGGTTCGAAAAACGATCCACCGTGTGCGAAGAACTACCGCGACGAAGTGGCACCTCTGCACGTGTGCTCTGTCGTTCCCGTTCGCGCCTGTACGCGCGCGCGCGGTGGTTGGGCACTGTTTGGCCGGCGACGGCGGGGCCAAGGGAGGTCGCCCAGCCTCGAGCGACCTCGGGGTGGGGTGGCGCGCGATCTTTTAGGGTTTTGTATTATCGAGCATTCCTCTGTTCTTTTTATATACGCGGCTTGTGCGGGATAGGGGTCGGCTCGGGTGCTGTTAGCACCTGTTTTCCTGGGCCGGGTCTGAGGAATGTGGGGGAAGTATTGTATAGACTTGATGCTGCTGTGGTTTTGTTTGTGGGGTGCTGCACTGAATTTTCTATTGGGCTCGGTTGCATGGAAAAATGGTTTCATATATTCTCTCTCCTGGCTTTTCCATATATGCGAATATATGTAACTGAATTGTGGGGACTTCGAGTCAGCTCAGGTTGGCTGGGATTACTCAACAAGATTACTCTGTTGATGGGCTTGGGGAGGATTAATTAGCTATTTGGGAAAATATTGTGTGGAGCTCGGGCTAGGATTGATTGTGGGCCGGGCTGGGATTTGCCCCCTTTTTATTATTTCCATTTATTATCTCTATATATATATCTGTATATATATATACCATAAAACTTCAAAAAAATCAATTAATCATTATAACACTCTACATCCATATAGTTAATATATTAAGCATATGTGTACATAGATAAATTCAATTGACAAATAATAAGAACCACCAAAATATACTTAATAGTAATAAATGTGTTTATTTTAATTACCACATAATAACTTATCAATAATAAAATAATAAAAATAATTCAGTGATCGTCTTAGTGAGCATATGCTTCACGCCCGTATTAGGATCCAAATAATTGTACAAAATTCTATAAAATATTATTAAATAATAATAATACCAATTAGCACAAATAGCAAATAACCAATCAGTAGGAGGAGTACTGGTGACACAATACTCTCACTCTATTTGGGTCCACAGAAAAATGGTGCTAGTAATCTAGGAATAACATTCTAAAATATTAATGCCATTTACATATAGTCATATAACAATTATTAACAGAACATTATTTTGTAGAACAGCAAGTTAACATACGAATTGCTCCCAGAAAATATCGATATGGACATCTCTGGACGTACCACCTTACTATATGGGCTTGGGCTTGGTACGTGTCCAGTCTGGACTGGTTTGGTACAACCGGACTGCTCAAACGTCAATTAATAATAATAATCAATAATTAAACTATTTATAATGGTCATGTCACAACTTGGTCTGGTTTTCCTAGTTAGGACACACTTATGGCTGAGTCTTTCTTGGCATAGCTAATACACTAGTCAAGGCACGCCACTGCACTATCCGTGCCATGATTCCTAGTCGTCTGGTACTTCAAAACTCGACCATGTCTAAAATTATCTACCGTAAAAACTAACTAAATACTTATTTATAAAAATTCTAAAATTACTATCTAAATCAATTAAATAAAAAAAATATCAAGAATTCTGGGAAGGGAGGCTACAACATTTCCTTTGGACATTCAGATAGCAGGCGAGTACATTCTCTGATCATTTCATATCTTGTTTAGGATTATATTTCCTGCTTTAGACTATCTTACTTATGCTGACACGTTGGTAACACGGATTGGTACTATATGGATCCCTTCATGAGATGTTATCCCTCTCGAAAGCATCAGATACTTTTGTCATGTTTGTTTCACTTACATCACGTATCATATGCTTCTATCATCATGAATCTTCGGGAATCAACTAGTGACTCATGTACCCTCATGATCACCGAGCCTTCACGAATCAATTCATGAATCACCCTTTATGGGCAACGTAGTATAATCATGAATCTTAACGTAACTTGAATGGATCCTTGTGTATTGATTGGGGATGGGGGAGTATAAATGAACATGTGAATAAATCCAAGTAGTGTAATCATGAATCAATTTCAAGTAGTGTAATCATGAATCAGTCCTTAGTCATTCACATGTTTATGCAGTACTCTGAATCACTAGCACTGTCTCTCTTTATATATATCGTAGATATTTACTTACAGTCTCTCTTTTACATTATGCTATTCTTCAGTTTCCTGTATTTTATTCTCTAGCATGATTATATTTCCTTTTCTGCTATGACTTGTTGAGATGTATTGTGCTCGCTCCTGTCCTGACTGGACCTGTTGAAAATATTACAGGTAACATAGAGATTCACAGCCAGCCTAGAGGACCAGTTGAGCTTGGAGTAGATTGCTAGTTTATGGTTTAGTTTTCTCTGTTGGAACTTGTATTGTAATAAGTGGAGATTTGAGTTGTATTATGTTTTGTTATTGTGTCGTTTAGACACTTAGACTTATTTTCTCTTCTATTTGTATCTTCCTTTGAGATTTTCATATCTATGATATCGTGCTATTTCTGCCTTAGTTGTGATTGAGACTGTATTCTGTATTATTACCTCCATTCGGAGTGTATATACTGTACAGGTACCTTATATTGTTAGATGTTGTGACCTCGGACAGCGTTCTACCGCCGACACTGCTGCGTAGGCTAGACGTACCCACTTCTCGTGCCCTTACTCTAGGGTGCGGGTCGTGACAGGGACTTCTCTGTTAAGTGGGGAGCTGGGTCGGGTGCCCTCGGGTTTATTGGGAAGAAGGGTCGCCCGGTTTTGGTGAGACCCGACCCATGGGCTGGATTAGTTCAAGGTTCACATAGGTTGTTTGGGAGGGTTTAGCTGCTGTTTACCTTTCTTTGGTTTTGTATTTTTTTCTTTTATTATACACACACACACACACACACACACACACACACACACACACACACACATATATATATATATATATATATATATATATATATATATATATATATATATATATATATATATATATATATTTATATATACACTCATATATTAACTTATAGAATAAATCCCATTAAATCTAAATAAATATTTTTTTAATAGAAATGCAAATCTCGATATTATTTATTCTTAGAATAGGGCCTATAAACATGAATATATATACATAACATTAATTTAAAAATAATATAACCAATAACAATAAAAATAATATTATATACGAATATCCTCAATAATAATGATAATAATAACAATAATAATAATAATAATAATAAATTTTAATAAATCAATAATGGTGTATATATACCATTACATGCAGTCTAATAATCCCAAAATGTACAATGACCTATTTTATACCAATATCATATAATATCAACTAATAATAATATTTATAATATTGAATTAAGAATACTTAGAAAATATTTATTAAATCATTAAAACGAAATACAACACCTTCATGTCACATTCCATCAACACGAATGTCATTGGAGGTGCCGCATGACTACATGGGCTTGGGCTCAGTTCGGGCCCAGTTCGGACTAGTTTGGTATAACCGAATTTTCTAAAAGTCCAAATAATAATAAATAACTAATTAAACTATTTATAGGGATTAACTCGCAACTTGGCCTGGTTTTCCTAGTTAGGACATCACTATGGCTCGGTCTTCCCTACCAGGACTAATACACTAATCAAAGCACGCCATTGCACTATACGTGCCATGATTCCTAGCCGTCATGTACTTCAAAACTCCACCAGGGCTGAAGTCATCTACCGTAATAAATAACTAAATAATTATCTATAAAATCTAAAAATCACCATTCCAATAAAATAAATAATAATAGAAAATATTCCAAGTTTTCTGGGAAGGGCAGCTACAAATCTACCCACCTTAAAATAATTTCGTCCTCGAAATTCTAATTCATAACTATTCCTTAAATTCAAAAAGGAGATCTTCTATTATCTTAATCTTTTTAAATTTAATTCCTCAAAAATAGTTTATATCCTTCTCATTGGCCATTTTGGCAACCTACAAAAATCCCGAGGACTTCTACCCACCTTTGGTCACACTACTCTCTCAAATGTAAGTCCCTAAAATTTTATAATCTTCTAAAATTGCTACCAATAGATACCAACTGTATATTGCATCTATAATCCTCTCTTATCTACCAAGCAATCCAAAATTTAACAAGTAACAAAATTTACACAAGTGGCAAAATGTTGGTAAATTCTAATAAGCATGACCATTCGTCACTCTACAATAGGAAGGACAGGAAGATAAGGAAGAACAATCGAGAGCAATATGAAGTTTCCAGCGCGGCAGAGAGTATTCAATGATGCAGACAGAAGGAAAGTTTATGAACCATTGACTTATTCGCTAGGTTGGGCTACTCTAGACCAGTCACTTGCTAACTCGAAGAACCCTTCATTCTTATAGGAGCTTGTAATCCGGCAATACAGAAGTTCCATTCTTGAAATTCTGAATAGGTTCCAAAATAGAACAAAAATTTAGAGAAATCAAGATTGTGATCCTTTTCATGGTTATTTAAACAAACGAACAAGGAATATAAATGCAATACAAGATCGTATCGCGACTTCTAGGTAGATGGAATAAGGGTTACGAATGACTTCCATTCTAAATGATGGAGGCTACATAATCGGTATGGGGACCTATCTCAAAAAGTTTGATTTGATAGTCCAACTATGGTGGTATGCATGGATGGTTTTACTGGGTCTTAATGGGTTCTTCTATTGGACATCAATCGTTGGTTGGATGAACCTCGAACTTCAGTCTCTATAGACTGGACAAGATCCCAATGATTAACTACTTCTACTAGGTTAGGGTAACCTAGAATAGGTTTCAACCCAAGCGGTTGAGCTAGTTGGGCAGTCGGATTGGTTAAGTAGGTCCCTAAAGCCCAAAAATGTGCCTTCAGTGACTTTTGTGTTTAAGTAGCACGAGAAGTCACAATTGAGTGGCACACTGGTGACATGTGCGTAGTGGGCTTCGAGTAGATCACAACCATATAGTAGGTCGAAAAGTTTAAGTCAAAATCGAGTCTCTAATTGTAGTCGAGAAATATACGGGTATTATGGTAAGGGTTATAGCTAGTCCTTTTACCTGCAAGTCGTGCCATGAAAATAGAGTACAAGGGAACGTGTTTGAGTGGGACATGATATACCTAGATGAATGTGGACTCGTCTAGATCTTACATATGAAATTTGTTGGAAGGTAATAGCTGGTCTCGTGCTCCGAATATTAATGGTACGGCCGGGGACGCAAAATGATCTAAATGGAAAGTGGGGGTCCACGGGGCACTAACTATCATTCCAATGGAATTATTCTAATCAATCGGTAATCCTCGTATATCCTAAAATTTAGAAGGCTTACAGTCTACCCACCTTAGAAGCTAGGACATTATTTTAAGAATAATGAGGTTAGAAGAATTCCAAAGTCCGGGTATTGTACCTCGACTCTTGTTAATAAAGAATAAGGCACGTCGTAACGGAATACGGTAGATATAAGTCAAGTCAAGGATCGTTCCTCAATAACTGGGAAACGAGTGTGTACAATGACACATGGTCGATGAAATAGGATGACCTACTCGTCCATGGTATACAAGAGTTATCTACAGGGTAACTAACTCTAAGGCACATCTTATGAAAAATTTCTAACAACTGAGTCGTGAGTTTCTATTGGGGTCAAAACTGCCAGACTAGTGTCACAAGGGTATAGTTAAAGTAAGCTTCAAGCAAATAATTAGAGGCTCACGCCATTTGGTTTCTTGAGAATAGATAGTCTCCTATGTTGGCATTTTGACTAAGGGTAAAACCTTAATCATCCTCAAGTTCAGATGGCTAGAAGGACCCAATAGCAGTTTAGGGGTCGAGAGGAGGACGAGTAACTCAAGGCAAGGTTCTAGTCACATGGTTGGCCGATGATAACTACACTTGTGTATACAACTACCATAGCCATGGGGATACTCGGTATCTCTCTACCAATTACGAGCTTTCGTCTTTCCAAATCTGTGAAAGACAAAAACAATAAAGAGTTCAAGGAAGATGTTAATGAATACAATTCGTGATCCAAAGGCGAATGTATAATTCAAGAGGAATTGTCAATGCAGTAGAGGATGAGATCCTAGAGACATCTACATCTTAATCCATGTAGGGTAATTAGAGGGAGAGCGAACCGGGTGCACTATGGTTGATCAGACTGTAATACATCGATTCTGATTAGACAATATGTTAGCAGGCGTCCCCACTAAACATATGTCTTGAATCAAGCTCGAAAACAGAGTGAGCTTGCAAAACTAGGCTGTAATAGCAACATTGGTCAAGATAGTCAATATACATGTATACAAGATTTTAGAAAGAAGGCACAAGTAGTTCGAGTTTGGTGAGAATCAAAACTTACCTGGTGTTCTTGCTTATACAGTCTTCCTACTATCTTCTTATCCGAGGCCTTGGTCGACTAATGGGTTATGGACCTCAAAATTATATATTCTAGGTAAACCTATTAGCGTCAATCAATATTCTCGTCAATAGGTCAAGGACCACGGAATGGTAGATCGAGAGACGTGCTACCCAACTTACAGAACTTCCTCTAGTATTGGTTTTGGATCCTAGGGGACATACTGGGCATTTTCCTATCCTCTATAGTATCATAACTTGTAATCATGTCTGAAGTCATTTCTCCGAGAGTTATGCCTCGTCTGTATACCCGGGCCGTGGTAAACTCTTGGTTCCATGATTCAGGGGTGATATGCTATCAAATACTCTACCTTATCTCGACACCAGGGTAACTACGATCAAGGAGGACCACTAGCCATAGTTTCAGGAATGTTCTATAACCTATATTTTTTTAAACTAATTTCAATTCTAGGGGTCGTGTCTCGCCAGTGCGCTGCTGGCTGCAGTGAATCCATAGTCTCCATAATTCAACTAAATGGTGATAGTGCGCTGCTGTCCTGCCATTATGTGTTAACTAATATTCCTTTAACTATATATGTAAAAACTCATGAGCTTCTAGAGATTCAAGCAAGTCGACTATGTAATAAGGCATAAATATTTGTCCTATCAGTCATAATATTTAAAATAAAAGATTGAACAGGGAGGGAATAACTGAAGACAACCAAATACAACCATTCTAGTACCTATTCTATGTGTATTCAAACCTTTGAGGAAAACTTTGAATCGAAACTAACTTGAGGTTCATCTATGGATATCATAAAAATAATAACTCTTAGGACAAAAATAGGAACTAAATAGGCAATTTGACTAAGATATGAGGATGATAACTAAGAGGCAAAGAGAAGGAATTAAATAATTCATCTAGGTTAGATTATCAATTCTATGAAGCCCTGTCTCATCAAGTGAATAACCTATCCACATTTGATCATATCGTCATATCAAGAAAAAATAGTGTACTTATGCAGATATGACAAACTATCAAAATCCATAACCCTCATCTACATTGCATGGCCTAGACTACCCATCGGTAAATTTGTATAAGGGACTCCTAGTCCTAGTCACTCTCTTAAATTAAATTAATTCCTAACTCGTGAATGAGCATTTCTTAGTCGCAGGCTCGCAATAGTACGACTAACTTGAGTACTATCACGAGTTCGCATGATTTACGAAGACTGACCTGCATGGGCCACCACAATATTCATGTTTCGGTAGGGTCGATTCCAACCCCGTTGTGAAGGAACTATATGTTCTTGATGGTTATTTTTGAAACTGAATTTTATATGTGTTAATATATAGAAAATATAATTTTTAGCTATTTTTCTACGATTTTATCAACTCTAATTTGGTCGGAAAAATATAGGTCAAAACTAGCTATTTTTGGGTAACCTGCTGACCTAGAATGTCCCAAACTTGTAGTATAACTCAACCCTTGTACCTTTGATATTATTCTAATAAATAAGGTATTTTATTTCTTTTTAAAATATAATTTTGGTTATTTTAGAAATTTTGAGTCATTAACTATGTTCCGGACGAGTTTCGGGTACACTAGCTAACTTAGTAATCAACTAGTCATAAATGTCTTTATAAATATTAGTTGTGGAATTTCAGAGACAAATCTATAGAAAATTAATTTAAATATTATTTTTTATAATTTTTATATAATTTTTAAGTATGTTATTGAAGTAGGGGCATAACCGACTAATTAAGAGTTGGAAACCCTAAAACTGTGTTTCGATGTCTCGTGGAACCTGTGTGGCTTTTGTGCATAAAGATTCCACTGACCTGTAAAAAGTGGGCCTAATCCTTGGGGATGCGGTAATACCTCTAATAAATTCTTCCATCGAACGTATTCCCCTCTGGATCCAGGAATAGCGACATGGACTAAATGTCATGTCTACCAGATGGAAAACAAATAAAAAGAAGAGAAGGAAGAAAGAGCCGTAAACGAAGAGATCATATGCGAACCACTCTCCCAATCAATCCAATAGAAAAGCAATTACAACGTCCATGAGAAAGAAGGGGCCAAAAGACAGAAAGAGCTCGGGGGTCAGGTATGGATCTAAATGGTTCCATGAGAGATTGAATATAATTTTAACACATTACTTTGACTAATTAAATCGTATTGTAAGTTCATGAGTAGTGGCTTAATTTAGTTAATTAATTATTTAGGAGCGTCGGGTTCCGGAGGCGTGGACGCGGGGGCGGCGTTTCATATTTACAGCACGGAATCAAGCAAGTGCACCTTGCTATCGTACAGTTCTTGTTCATTCTATCATTTATTTATTTCTATTTTATTTTTTGTGCTTGACCTTAGGAGTTATATCGATACGGGCTTCCGGATTACATATGGGTGCCATTCGACTAGTGAGTTGTCTAGTATTGATATATAGAGTCTGCCTGTGATTTATGGAATTGTTTCCATAAAAGACCTGTAGGATACGAAACGTGATTGACACAAATATTATCTCGATACTGGAGCCAGATTACCTGAGATACCTGATTTTCTGTTACCTGTAGGTTAAGGGTGTTTATGTCATTTTATCTTTCTTTTATATGTGTCGTAGGATTTTCGTCAAGATAGAAGTCAGAACGGTAAGTTGTGGTTGCAACTTATTGTTTCTTGAGGGCTGAGGACGACTACTACTTGCGCGGGCTATGTTGTGCGCATACACTCTTAGATATGTATATACATTTATCCGGAGAGATTACCTATTTCCTGTGATCCATGTTTCTCTCTTAGTTACCGTTGATATTCCGTTACGGAGCTACGGCTATATGTACGCTTGACCCGGATGTCATTTACTTTGGAGATATTTGCGCTTGCGAACATTGTCCTCAAAGCGTAACGTTTGTTTGTTTAGATATCCTGATATTCCATTTACTTACTGTACTTTAGCTTGCATATTATGTGCCTTGTTATGTCCCCTGAGGACCTGGTTCTTTCCCAGATTTAGCTGACGAGATCTTTCCGGAGGGGTATAGGCCGGAAGTTTATTCTACCATTGCACCATCCGTGGACGACGATGTTGATCCAGAGTAGCACCTGGTGGATATTTACTTCTTTACTTTATTTTATGACAGAGTTGAGACATTGTAGTGGATTTTTTTTCATCTGAGACATTGTAGTGATCATTTATTTGACTGAGACTTGTACCCATAGATTTTTCATGTGATTTTATACTCCTCTTTGATAGTTTTATATTCCTTTATTTTAGCACGATATGCTTTATTATTCAGTGATTCTTGTTCTGTGGATGAGTATAGATATATGCATGCCATAAAATTATTTTACAGCTTAAGATACCTTCCATTGGTCCATTAAATTGGATTTGCCTATGGAATGTGTCTGCTGGCATGCCACGTGTTTTAGTCCTTATGGATTTTGGGACTGGGGTGTGACAAGTGCGTGCACTTCTCCAACTTTGTAGACTTGAGCCCTGAAATCACCTTTCTGTTCACCAAGTAGCTCATCCCTTTCTTGCTGATATGGCCAAGCCTCTTGTTCTACAACTCGGTAGACGCATCAGAAACTGCATTTACCGTCCGTGTCCCTTGTGCGCTCCCCTCCATATAGTAGAGATCAGATTTCTTGCTTACTCTGGCAATCACCATCGAACCTCTGGAAAGCTTTCACTTTTCATTTCCGCAGAGACCGAAGAATCCCTCGTCATCCAACCTTCCAACCGACACCAGGTTGAAACGAATATCAAAGACATGACGAACATCTTTGAGAACAAGAACTGCTTCCGTCTTCATTCTCAAATGCACATCTCCTATGGCAACCGCCTCCGACACATCTCCATTGCCTATCTTCAATACTTTACAGTCGCATGTCGTGTAAGTGGCAAATAGTGCCCTGTTATGAGATACGTGCGCTGAAGCCCCTGAGTCCACTAGCCAAGAATTGTCATCACAGATAATGTTTGTGTTAACCTCATCATCTACGACGATCACATCGCCTCCTTGTATCGAAGCCGCCGCTGTATTGTTCTCATCTTGCTTCCCCTTGTCGCCCTTTTTTCTCTTCCAAGCGAAACAGTTCCGCTTGATGTGTCCCTTCTTGCCACAGTGGTAACACTCCGAGTCCTAGTGCCGACCCTTGAACTTCCCCCTGCTCTTGTCTCTGCCACTAACTGGACTCCTGCTTTTGCCCCTTTCGCGACTCTTTGAAACTAGTGCCTCTGAGTGGTGGGATGAGGATGAAGTTCTCTGAGAACATCTTCGCATCTCTTCATTCAGTACCCCGCTCTTGGCACACTTCAGACTGACCACGCCTTCTGGAACAAAAGCAATCATAGATACTTGTACGGTCCCCAACAAGTCTGGCAATGTACACATGTACACAGCAGCCATAGTCCCTGAATCTCGTCGTCAAACTTGACTCCCATCAAAGATAGCTAGTCAACCACGCTCTGAAAATTACTCAAGTGATCCGTAATAGACATCCCATCTTTGTACCGCAGACCCATCATCGTCCGGATTAGGAACAACTTGTTTATCCCGGCCTTCTTCGCGTACAAAGATTCTAGTTTATTCCATAACGACTTCGCGTACTCAATATTGGCAACGTGGTTGTACACGTTCTCATCAACGAACTGCCTAATATATCCGGATACATATATGTGCTCAAAATTTCAGTCCTCCTCGAATTTATCAACTGGCCTGTCGCTCAGAAGCAACTACGGGCAGATGCAGCTTCTTGACAAACAATAAATTTTTCAGCTTGCTCCGCAAATAATGATAGTTTGTGTCGTTCAGGTTTACCATGCGCACCAATTTTGCGTCCATCTCTTCTCTCTAGTTTTTCTGTCAACTCCTGACACCCTTCTGAATTCCAGAACCTTACTTTGGTACCACTTTGTTTGAAAAGAAGCACGAAAATATTTTTCCAAAGTAGAGAGTACATGCGAGAGAACCAAGCAATATAACGCACGAACCAAACACCAAACACAATCCACGCAGACACAGAAAATTTTTGACGTGGAAAACCCTTGCGGAAAAAATCATTGGACGATCGGAGTCCAACCCTTGCGAAGCCTTCACTAATGAAATAAATGAGTACACCCTCTACAAACTTCTCCCAATCAATTACAGATTCCCACAACACTTGGAAGTAAGAATAATTGATTACAAGACTACGAAGAACAAAGACGACGAGTAGAGATTTTCCGAACACGATCCTCCTTCAAAAACGGCCTTTAATACTCCTTCTCTCCCAAAGTTGCAATGGCACTCTTGCATCTTTTCTCTCTATTTTCTTCAATGTTGTGTTATGATTTTGGTTAGGAATAATTATGTATAAAACCCCTAATCTGCGGCAAAACTTGGACCGTAAGATACGATCGAACAATATAAAAATATCCTGAAAGCAGCCTCAGCCCGTCGACACAGAGTTCGGCTAGAACTCTGTGTTTTCGTGACAGAACAGTTTTGGAACTATATGTTCTTGATGGTTATTTTTGAAACTGAATTTTACGTGTGTTAATATATAGAAATATAATTTTTAGCTATTTTTTACGATTTTATCAACTCTAATTTGGTCGGGAAAATATAGGTCAAAACTAGCTATTTTTGGGTAACCTGCTGACCTAGAATGTCCCAAACTTGTAGTATAACTCAACCCTTGTACCTCTGATATTATTCTAATAAATAAGGAATTTTATTTCTTTTTAAAATATAATTTTGGTTATTTTAGAAATTTTGAGTCATTAATTATGTTCCGGATGAGTTTCGGGTACACTAGCTGACTTAGTTATCAACTAGTCATAAATATCTTTATAAATATTAGTTGTGGAATTTCAGAGACAAATCTATAGAAAATTAATTTAAATATTATTTTTATAATTTTTATATAATTTTTAAGTATGTTATTGAAGTAGGGGCATAACCGACTAATTAAGAGTTGGAAACCCTAAAACTGTGTTTCGATGTCTCGTGGAACCTGTGTGGCTTTTGTGCATAAAGATTCCACTGACCTGTAAAAAGTGGGCCTAATCCTTGGAGATGCGTTAATTCCTCTAATAAATTCTTCCATCGAACGTATTCCCCTCTGGATCCAGGAATAGCGACATGGACTAAATGTCATGTCCACCAGATAGAAAACAAATAGAAAGAAGAGAAGGAAGAAAGAGACGTAAACGAAGAGATCATATGCGAACCACTCTCCCAATCAATCCAACAGAAAAGCAATTACAACGTCCATGAGAAAGAAGGGGCCAAAAGACAGAAAGAGCTCGGGGGTCAGGTATGGATCTAAATGGTTCCACGAGAGATTGAATATAATTTTAACACATTACTTTGACTAATTAAGTCATATTGTAAGTTCATGAGTAGTGGCTTAATTTAGTTAATTAATTATCTAGGAGCGTCGAATTCCGGAGGCGTGGACGCGGGGGGCGGTGTTTCATATTTACAGCACGGAATCAAGCAAGTGCACCTTGCTATCATACAGTTCTTGTTCATTCTATCTTTTATTTATTTCTATTTTATTTTTTGTGCTTGACCTTAGGAGTTATATCGATACGGGCTTCCGGATTACATATGGGTGCCATTCAACTAGTGAGTTGTCTAGTATTGATATATAGAGTCTGCCTGTGATTTATGGAATTGTTTCCATAAAAGACCTGTAGGATACGATACGTGATTGACACAAATATTATCTCGATACTGGAGCCAGATTACCTGAGATACCTGATTTTCTGTTACCTGTAGGTTAAGGGTGTTTATGTCATTTTATCTTTCTTTTATATGTGTCGTAGGATTTCCGTCAAGATAGAAGTCAGAACGGTAAGTTGTGGTTGCAACTTATTGTTTCTTGAGGGTTGAGGACGACTACTACTTGCGTGGGCCATGCTGTGCGCATACACTCTTAGATATGTATATACATTTATCCGGAGAGATTACCTATTTCCTGTGATCCATGTTTCTCTCTTAGTTACCGTTGATATTCCGTTACGGAGCTACGGCTATATGTACGCTTGACCCGGATGTCATTTACTTTGGAGATATTTGCGCTTACGAACGTTGTCCTCAAAGCGTCACGTTTGTTTGTTTAGATATCCTGATATTCCATTTACTTACTGTACTTTAGCTTGTATATTATGTGCCTTGTTATGTCCCCTGAGGACCTGTTTCTTTCCCAGATTTAGCTGACGAGATCTTTCCGAAGGGGTACGGGCCGGAAGTTTATTCTACCTTTGCACCACCCGTGGACGACGATGTTGATCCAGAGTAGCACCTGGTGGATATTTACTTCTTTACTTTATTTTATGACAGAGTTGAGACATTGTAGTGGATTTTTTTTTCATCTGAGACATTGTAGTGATCATTTATTTGACTGAGACTTGTACCCATGGATTTTTCATGTGATTTTATACTTCTCTTTGACAGTTTTATATTCCTTTATTTCAGCACGATATGCTTTCTTATACAGTGATTCTTGTTCTGTGGATGAGTATAGATATATGCCTGCCATGAAATTATTTTACAGCTTAAGATACCTTCCATTGGTCCATTAAATTGGATTTGCCTATGGAATGTGTCTGCTGGCATGCCACGTGTTTTAGTCCTTATGGATTTTGGGACTGGGGTGTGACAAGTGCGTGCACTTCTCCAACTTTGTAGACTTGAGCCCTGAAATCACCTTTCTGTTCACCAAGTAGCTCATCCCTTTCTTGCTGATATGGCCAAGCCTCTTGTTCTACAACTCGGTAGACGCATCAGAAACTGCATTTACCGTCCGTGTCCCTTGTGCGCTCCCCTCCATATAGTAGAGATCAGACTTCTTGCTTACTCTGGCAATCACCATCGAACCTCTGGAAAGCTTCCACTTTCCATTTCCGTAGAGACCGAAGAATCCCTCGTCATCCAACCTTCCAACCGACACAAGGTTGAAACAAATATCAGAGACATGACGAACATCTTTGAGAACAAGAACTGCTCCCGTCTTCATTCTCAAATGCACATCTTCTATGGCAACCGCCTCCGACACATCTCAATTGCCTATCTTCAATACTTTACATTCGCATGCCGTGTAAGTGGCAAATAGTGTCCTGTTATGAGATACGTGCGCTGAAGCCCCTGAGTCCACTAGCCAAGAATTGTCATCGCAGATAATGTTTGTGTTAATCTCATCATCTACGACGATCACATCGCCTCCTTGTATCGAAGCCGCCGCTGTATTGTTCTCATCTTGCTTCCCCTTGTCGCCCTTTTTTTCTCTTCCAAGCGAAATAGTTTCCCTTGATGTGTCCCTTCTTGCCACAGTGGTAACACTCCGAGTCCTCGTGCCGACCCTTGAACTTTTCCCTGCTCTTGTCTCTGCCACTAACTGGACTCCTGCTTTTGCCCCTTCCGCGACTCTTTGAAACTAGTCCCTCTGAGTGGTGGGATGTGGATGAAGTTCTCTGAGAACATCTTTGCATCTCTTCATTCAGTACCCCGCTCTTGGCAAACTTCAGACTGACCACGCCTTCTGGAACAAAAGCAATCATAGATACTTGTATGGTCCCCAACAAGTCTGGCAATGTACACAGCAGCCATAGTCCCTGAATCTCGTCGTCAAACTTGACTCCCATCAAAGATAGCTGGTCAACCACGCTCTGAAAATTACTCAAGTGATCCGTAATAGACGTCCCATCTTTGTACCGCAGACCCATCATCGTCCGGATTAGGAACAACTTGTTTATCCCAGTCTTCTTCGCGTACAAAGATTCCAGTTTATTCCATAACGACTTCGCGTACTCAATATTGGCAACGTGGTTGTACACGTTCTCGTCAACGAACTGCCTAATATATCTGAATACATGTATGTGCTCGAAATTTCAGTCCTCCTCGAATTTATCAACTGGCCTGTCGCTCAGAAGCAACTACGGGCAGATACAGCTTCTTGACAAACAATATATTTTTTAGCTTGCTCCGCAAATAATGATAGTTTGTGTCGTTCAGTGTCACGACCCGCACCCACTGTGAGGGTACGAAAACGTAATAGCGCCCAGCCTACGCCGCAGTGTTGGCGGTAGAACGCTGTTCTAGGTCATGAACTATAACTAACATAATATGAATGCTCTCCATAAGGAGGCCAACACAGAGGTATAACTCAATCACAATCTATAATAGAATATGGCACGATGAAAAGGATAAGGAAATCCTCAACTGAGGTACAACAGAAATGATATAACAAGTCTCAACATCTCTACAATATACAACTCTGAATCAAGAACAACAACTAAACATAAAAAAAGGAAAACAGTCTAAACTATCTATTCTAAGCAAGGTATCGTCCTCAGCAGCTGCCTGAACCTCCCCTGGGGTCCAGGTCACGAGTGTCAACTAGGCAAACTCCAAGTAAGGGTGCAGGGTGCCTCATCATCCTCTGTAAAATTTTTAACAGGTCCAGTCAGGACGGGAGCGAGCACAAAACATCTCAACAGTTCATAGCAGGTTAGAAAATATAATCATGCAGTAAAGTAAGATATAGATACTGAAGGAAATGTAGTATGTAAACAGAGAGAGAACTGTAATAGAAATATCTACTATACATAGAGAACTAATAGTGACTAGTGGGTCAGAGTAAAATATAAACATGTGAATGGCATAGGAGGTTCATGACTACAGCTAAGAGAGTGATTCAAGACTACAGCTACTTGGATAATATTCACATGTCTATTTCTACTCCTCTAACCCCAATCAATACACAAAGATCCGTTCAAGTTATGTTAAGGTTCGTGAAACTTCACATGGCTCATAAAATGAGTGATACGTGAAGGTGATTCATGGAGGCTCTGTGAACTTGAGAGTACATGTGTCACAGGCGATTCGTGAATCAGAGGAAGCATAGAGATACGTGATGATTCGTGAAACGCACAAAACATGCTGTATCCGATGCTCCCAAGGGGATAACATCTCATGAAAAGATCCATATAGTACCAATCCGTGTGGCCAACGTGACAGTATCAAGTAAAGTAATTTAAAGCAGGAAAATAATTCTAAGCAGGATATGAAATGATCAGAGAATGTACTCGCCTCGTATCTGAATGTCTGAAGTAAATGTACTGTCCGAGATGAGGTACCTGACTCCTAGTTAGAGCAACACAAGTCAAGATGTACACAAGGAATGATAAATATAATCTACAATGCATCTGCATGCCTTCTAGGTCAAACTAGACTAAAGTCAACACTTGGTCAACTCCAGTCAACTAGACTAGTCAAACTAGGTCAACTAGGTCAAATCCTAGCCCAACAAGTCTAATAAGTCTCACTAGGCCTAACCAAGCCTAGTCTAGCAATCACACACCAATCACAAGGCTATACAAGCCAACACAGACCACACATAAAGTCACATTCACATTTAGCTATTTATCATGGAATTTATATATATATATATATATATATATATATATATATATATATATATATATATATATATATATATATATATATATATACATATAGGATTACATATATTTATACAACATTATATATATAGAGAGAGTTAAAGAGGGAAAGAGCTAGTATTATGAAAGGGCTATGTGGTTAGTGTGTGTATACATGAAGGTGTATATCAAGAATGGTTCAAACACTAGCTAACTATACATGGCATATAATGTATATTCCTACACCTATATACATTCACATATAATGCATACATATATAGAAGGGCATGGAAACAAGGCACATGTATGTGTGTAGAGTGTGTAGATGATATGGTGAGTGAACAGTGAGAGTTTAACATGTGACAGTGGGTGTGTCAAGAGGGTGTGAGTGTATACATGAAGTAGTGCTAGGCAATTGTGTGTAGAGTCTATGAATACCTATGTGGGTATAACAAGAGAACAGGGAGAACAGAACATGCAAAACAGTGTGGATAGTGTGTATCATGAGAGTGCTCCTGTGTGTGTGTGTGTGGCTAAGATCCTGAAACAGTGAGGAATACATGAAATTGTGTGTAGGTTCCTGAAAATAGTAGAGTAGTAGTATGAAGTCAGTGGTGTACACTTGTGTGTGCAATTAGGAAATAGAAAAAATGCAAACAAGGTGGCATGATTCCTGGAAAAATCAGTGAGTATGTTAACAGGAAAGACAGGGAGTGATATCCTGAAAAACATGGACAGTTTGGAAAATGAACAAATCAGTGAATGGGATGAACAGTGAAGTAACATAGATATAGGAAAACAGTAAATGGTATTAACCTGTGTATGAACAGTGAGTGTTAGGCCAGGTGTGTAGAGTATTAATCTGGAAACAGTGAGCTAGCTTGTATAAAAGTTCACATTAACATGCTCATTCAAGTTTAGTTCCTACATTGCTCTAACAGTTAACCACTAATTGAAATCCCCATCTAAAATCCCAATCAATTTCGAAAACCATATCATCCATGAACAACCAACAGGAATTAACACAATGTGAATGAACCTAACATGGAATTTAAGTATCAAAATTAATTGATAGGAAGGAATATGCAGTTGGCAGTGTGGTGACTGCATTTGTGTACAGGTGTATCATCAGGAACTTGGTTTCTGTGGACAGGAGACAGTATCCAGTGTTCACTATGTACTAACAGTCCAACTCAAGCTTGAAATCTCATTCTAGATCAAACAACTAATTTAAACATGTAAAACTTATCTAGTCATGATCCAATAAACATGTAGGATTAATAATGATACTTAAAACATCAATTTAAATGGGTTAAATAGGATTCGAGTTTAGGAAAAAAAAATAACTGAAATGAAATGTGGAATTAACATCAACCTCATCACATAATCCATTAATTGTGAACTAACTAACAGGATTTAAACATGGATTTAAATCATAGAATCAGTCAAATAGGGATTTTAATCATGGTATCAGTTAAGCAGTCCAACTTAATGCCAAAACCCATTTTATGATCAAAAACCTACTCTAATATGAAATTTCGAACTAATCATGAACTAACAAACATGTAGGATCATTCATGACACTTTAAAAGATCAATTGATCAATTAAGAAGGAAATCAAATCTCAGGTTTTAGCTAATGACAGTGATACCTTGTGATAGTGTCGTGTGTCTCAGGATTAAAAATAGGGAAACAGTGCTTCTCAGGTTTTACAGGCAATCAGTGAGGAATTCACAGTTTTAACCCATCTCAGTTACATACACAGGTTAACATGTATGATAACAGTGCAATTTGTGTCCCAGGTTCAATATTTAGTATAGCAATCAATGTATGTAAACATGTGTAGGCATAGAGTATAAATCTCAGATTTTTGTATATTGAACCAAACAGTTTAAACAAACTCATATATACACACATTGATACCATTTAACAGTTCCTAATGTCAGTTTAACATATATAAACAGTGATACCAATCTCAGGTTTCCTATTCACAGGAAATTTAGGGAACAACTCAGGTTTACAATGTAAAAAAAAACAGTTCAAACTGACCTTAAACTTAACATTCAATTTGTGAGCCCAAACCCAATCAATTCAACCAAAATTTAACACACCCTTAGAAATCACATAGGAGAACAAATTAGGCTTTTAATATCATGCAAATAACAATGTATAGTAGGTTAAAAAGATTGCCAAAGTTGAATTATGAAACTGGGAAAAACAGTAAAAAGGGACAGTCAGCGTATCAGAAATTAAAAAGGGGAAATGAAGAATTAACAATGAAAATTAATTTAAAACCCAAATACAGATGTTGGTAATAAAAGTACATTAAGTGTACGTGTCAACCCAAGCATTCGTGTCCAACCAAGTGGACACAACCGTGTCCAAACCACTCAAACACCACACGACACACTGGATAGTGCGCAGCGTCGTGCACGTGTTCAAACACGTATAGGACACGACACAAGTGTCCTAAAGTCTCGTGGTCGTGTCTAGGGGTTCGTCAGGTGTACGGAGACGTGTCCAAGTGTCTGCACTGAGTCAGTGTTGTGTCGTGTCAAAATAATCAGTACGTATCAGAGGGGATTTTATACGCACGTACAGTGCGCGCGCGGCTAGTGCGACCAGTACGAGGAGGATTTCTCCTCGCACACAAAACGAGATGCTCCCAAATTTTGGGAGCATGGTGGCAGTCACTGCCCCAACACTCATCCAAAATTTCGTGTGTACTCGTGTCCTGTGTCATGAGAAACAGACCCCGTGATGCAGGACACAGGGACAGTGCACAGACAGCGTGTTCGTGTCCCTCGTGTGGACACGACGCGACACGAAACACCCAAGTGTCCACACAAAAATCATAGAGCAACCCTAGATCTACAATCCTATTCAAACAGAATTCTAAAACAACAAAATAAATTCCTTAGAGGCATTTCTACAAACACTTAGGTATCCTATTGGATACGTGTCTGATACGGACACGAAATGGGTCCACCAAGACACGAAACTAATTCCTACTGTTAGGGGACTTCTAGAGCTGTCCAAATATGCAAGAAAACTGGAATTTCATGGAGAGAATGAGAAGTTACCTATTGGTGTTCTTCTCCAAAGAAAGCTTCAAAATGGGGGATCCTTCTTGCTAATCCCAAAGCTCCAAATTGTCCCAAATTTGAGAATGACCTCCATGAACAGAAAGTATACCTAAATTAGAACCTATTGCAATTTGTTTGAGGGAAAAAGGAGATCAAATGGAATTTCTATGAATTTCTAAAGTTGGGAAAATACCTCCTCCTTAAGCTTGTTCTTTCCTAAAAGAGGCTAGCCCTAAATGGAAGAGAGTATAAATAGGGGTGGAGTTCCCAATGTGGCTGGCCATAGTGGGTTAGGGTGAGGGTTTAGTGATGGGCTATGGGCTTGGGCCTCTATGGGCTTTAGGGCTAGTTATTGATTTAAGTTTTAATCACAAGTCATGGCTTATGACTTGAATCTAACTTAAGTCAAATAACCATACCATGGGTCAAATCTAGTCTAACTAGGGTTACATGACCTAACCAAGTCCAAACACAACTAGGGTTAGCTTCAAGGTTAGCCTACCAAGGTCATTGCTAGTCAAAGTCAACCTTGTCAACCCTCATTCAAACAATTCTAAAATAAATTCTAAAAATTCCCATAAATTCAAATAAATTATAATAAATCCAAATAACTCTAAAAATGTCAAAAATATCCTAATCACATGGCTAGGCTCTAGGGTAGGCAGTATCTACTAATCACTAGCACAACACCAAAATCACAAGTCATAAATTTAAATAGTTTAAAATTAATTAAAAATTACTAAAAATTCTAATATGAAATAAATATCATTAATTAATAATTATAATTACAAAATTTTAAAATTATCCTCTTTTGGATACTGGGTGTTACATTCAGGTTTACCATGCACACCAGTTTTGCGTCCATCTCTTCTCTCTAGTTTTTCTGTCAACTCCTGACACCCTTCTGAATTCCAGAACCTTACTTTGGTACCACTTTATTCAAAAAGAAGCACGAAAATATTTTTCCAAAGTAGAGAGTACCACTACCAAATTACAGTACTTTAGCGACGGCCATTTAGCGACGGAAATTTTCCGTCGCTATTACCGTCGGATCACCGACGGATTTGTGACGGACTACCGACGGAAAGCAGTGGACAATTTTTTTTATTTTTTTATGTCCATATCCGTCGCTACGCCGTCGATAGGTCGTCGGCCAAGTAGCGACGGTTTTATATCCGTCGCTAGAACGTCGCATATTTTGGCGGCAAAAGCCTAAAATATTGGCGCGAGATTTGACTGACGACTTAGCGACGGAATAATCCGTCGCTACTCTGGCGCGAGATTTACTGACTACTTAGCGACGGAATAATCCGTCGCTACTCCGTCGCTAAATTTACGTTCCAGACTTAAATTGAAACGACGGGGGGAACTTTTTCATTCCCCCTAAATTTCACTCTCTCTCCTCTCTCTCTCTCTCTCTTCCGCGGTGATCGATCGGCGACCCCCTCTCCTCTCTCTCCCGCGGCGGTGATCGGCGACCCCCTCTCCTCTCTCTCTCCCAAAGGTAATCCCCTCTCTCTCTCCCTCTCTCTCTCTCTCTCTCTCTCTTTCTCTCTCTCTCTCTCTCTCTCGCGCGCGCGTGCGGTGGTCGTGGGTGCAGCGGGCCGGGGGCGTCGGGGGCTGCGGGGGTGGCGTCGACTGCGGGGGGCGGCGGGTGGCGGCGGTGGCGGGGGGTGTGGAGGGGGCGGTGGGAGGGGGCGAGAAGCGTTGGAGGGATGGGGGCGCGCGGGGGCTGGCCGCGGTGTGCGGGGGGTTGCGGAGGGGGGCTGGCCGTGCGCGGGGGGCGGGGGGTGTGGAGGGGGCGGTGGGATCGAGGGGGCGGGCAGCGTTGGGGGGGGACGATGGGGGCGGGGGCTGGCCGCGGGGTGCGGGGGGGGGGGTATGTGTGGAGGGGGGCTGGCCGCGGGGGGCGGAGGGTGTGGAGGGGCGGCGATGGGAGGGGGCGGGGGGTGTGGAGGGGGCGGTGGGAGGGGGCGGGCAGCTGCCTCCGTCACTGCCTCTCTCATGGCTAGCGACGTCATTTAGCGACGGCGACCAATAACGTCGCTATTTATTGAAAATAGCGACGTCTTAAAAATAACGTTGCAAAACGTCGCTGGCTAGCGACGTTCTGCGACAGGCATAAATATTCGTCGCTGATGAGCGACGAATAGCGACATTTTATTAAATCACGTCGCCATGTGGGAAACTTCCTATTTGGACACATCAAGTGTTTGATTTATTGTTGGAATGAATATTTTGTATATTTATTCTCAGATTTTAGATGTGTTCTTGAGAGTATCTCATGGTATCATATTGCCTATATATATATACCATTGCAGCAGCAGCAATGCAGCAGCTGCAGCAGAAGCATGCAGCAGCAGCAGCAGTTAAATGCAGCAGGGGGGAGGCGGCCGGGCATTGTTGGGGTGGCTTACTGCATCCATATTGCACCTGCCCAGCTCATCATCCCTTGTGTGCAGTCAGATGATACCCCTACTACTATTTTGTCCTGCATACTATAGTTATATGTTCAGTCACAGTTTATAACTAGTGTTCTTTCCATAGCAGTAGCAGACCCATTCGTTTGAGTATCAGTCCAATATTGGTCCTATATCACTTGGGTATGTGATAGACCTTAGACTTCATCTTTTCCTTTTTAAATGAATTGTCTACACAAATAAGTACTTATCAAAAATCTGTTGTTTTCTGTGTATGGAGTGTTTTGTTGGCATGGGATGATGGCTTTTGAATTACATTGGACTAAAAACTGAGAATTAGTACACTGTTTGTGTTTACTGATTTAAGGATGATTAATTCATTAGGTTTAATCCTATGTCATGTCTGGGTTTAAGTTATATGTTATGATTCATGTTGGCATGGGGATTTTGGTTTTTGAATTTGAGCTGTTACATTCTTTTACATTCTGTTACATATACTTACCAGATGGCACCCATGACCCGAGGAGCGGCACGTCGTTTGAAGAAAATAGTGAATGCTGAGGTGGCTCCTCCTACAGTTGAGGAGGAAGTGGCACCGGTTGCTAGTGAGACCGGGAGTTCTAGTCATCCAGCACCGGTAGCTAGTAATGTCGAGAGTGCTTTTGATGCAGTCCTGGCAAGGGACGACGCCTCTCCTCGCACCAAAAATCTCGCTTTTCGGAGGTGGTTGCGTGAAAGTATCACTGAGCGTTTGCGTGAGCAGCGTGGCAAGCATTAGCTATTAGTACTTATTTGTATTGGACTATTTTTATTGGGTTGTTTTTGTTTTAGACTATTTGTATTGGACTACATATATGAATTAGAACTGTGTCAATCTCTGGATTATATTGGACTACGACACCGCGGTAACATAGTTCCTGCAGCCATTCGACTGGCGAGGCAGAAACTATGTATCCGTAGATAAAGTGGACTGTCCTCCGACCCTCATCCTTCGGCAATGATGATACGACAACCAACCGGAGAGGATACTCCGAGAGATCCATCTGGAAGGGACGTATAATCTGAGAGATCACCTATACAAGAATTATATCAGTAGTAGGATTGAGTGCTGGAGGAGATGTTATCAGAGTATACGTCCTACTTAGATGGGTCTCTCACCGTTACTATTTTTTTTCTGACAGCATGGTGGATGTGCTCCGTCCACAGATTCTGGCTTCGAGCCAAAACTTTGTTCCGGAGCTCAAGTGGACATCTTTGGTGTATAGCTCGAGGGAAAGGTTCCTGACAGCATGGTGGTCTCCTCTGTCAAAGTATCCGTGCTCATCCCACATGGGTTGTGGGACGAGCACGGATACTTTGACAAACGAGACTACCATGCTGTTAGGAACCTTTCGTTCGAGCTATACACCAAAGATGTCCACTTGAGCTCCGGAACAAAGTTTTGGCTCGGAGCCGGAATCTGTGGACGGAGCACATCCACCATGCTGTCAGAAAAAAAATAGTAACGGTGAGAGACCCATCTGAGTAGGACGTATACTCTGATAATATCCCCTCCAGCACTCAATCCTACTACTGATATAATTCTTGTAAAGGTGATCTCTCAGATTATACGTCCCTCCCAGATGGATCTCTCGGAGTATCCTCTCCGGTTGGTTTGTGTTCTGAGCCATCCGTTCTCACAGAGGGTCCTTTTTTGGATTCTATATTTTGTATTTTGGTTTCTGTATTTTGGTTTCTATATTTTGTATTTTGGTTTCTGTATTTTGTTACATTCTTCATATACTAGATACGATAAGAACATATACATTCTTTTACATTCTGTTACATATACTTACCAGATAACACCCATGATGGGTGACCAGGACATAGTCCCTACAGCCATTCGACTGACGAGGCAGAAACTATGTATCCGTAGATAAAGTGGACTGTCCTCCGACCCTCATCCCTCGGCAATGATGATACGACAACCAACCGGAGAGGATACTCCGAGAGATCCATCTGGGTAGGACGTATACTCTGAGAGATCACCCTTACAGAAATGATATCAGTAGTGGGATCGAATGTTGGAGAAGATATTATCACAGTATACGTCCTCTCCTCCACGATGGCTCTAGACCCATCTGCTCGTCCCTGCTTCCATTCTTCTTATTTGACTCTCTCAGCCACACATGATATCCAGCTCAAGTGTAGATTAGGCGGAAAAGAAGGGGACAGGAATAGGAGGGGGAAGCAGCACAGCCGACGGCATGACCCGGAGAAAGTACAGAGGTTTTCTTCAACATACGTAGGAGAACTATAAGGATTTATCTTTTCACAATATGTCATCTTGTCAAAGACCCTTAATGTGACAACCATGTTACCGCGGTGTCGGAATATTAACATGTCATAATTTTCTAAGCCGTATGTTTTGACATAATCATCCCAACTCTTTCCTCCTGTGTCGTAATCTCGCATTATTACATAGAACTGAAATCCGGTTGGGAGGATTATGTCAAAACATACGGCTTATAAAATTATGACATGTTAGTCTTCCGACACCGCGGTAACATGGTTGTCACATTTAGGGTCTTTGACAAGATGATATGTTGTGTTTACATATATCCTTATAGTTCTCCTACGTATGTTGAAGAAAACCTCTGTACTTTCTCCGGGTCATGCCGCCGGCTGTGCTGCTTCCCCCTCCTATTCCTGCTCCCTTCTTTTCTGCCTACTCTACACTTGAGCTGGATATCATGTGTGGCTGAGAGAGTCAAATAAGAAGAATGGAAGCAGGGACGAACAGATGGGTCTAGAGCCATCGTGGAGGAGAGGACGTATAGTGTGATAATATCTTCTCCAACATTCGATCCCACTACTGATATCATTTCTGTAAGGGTGATCTCTCAGAGTATACGTCCTACTCAGATGTATCTCTTGGAGTATCCTCTCCGGTTTGGTTGTCTTCTGAGCCATCCGTTCTCACACTTAAAATGCAGGGATTGGATTCTGTGTTTCGTATTTTCGGCGAACCCAGGGATTGGATTCTGTATTTTGTTTTTTGGTTTTTGTATTTTGTTTCCAGCTCCATTTGCATTAATCTACGGTACGACATGGTGATCAGGACATATATAGTTCCTGCAGCCATTCGACTGGCGAGGCAGAAACTATGTAGCCGTAGATAAGTTGACTGTCCTCCGACCCTCATCCCTCGGCAATGATGATACGACAACCTATCACTATATCTTATATAGTAGTAGATGATGTCTTAGTATTACATTATGTGAGTTCATCTTGATTCTGTTACGTTCTTCAGATACTAGATACGATAAGATCATATACTACACCATATGTACAGAACATAGATGATTCACACTAATGTATGCTAGAATGAATTTTGGGTTGTGTATTCTGAGCCATCCGTTCTCACACTTGAAGATAAATTTTCAGTATAACGACGGATATTAGGTTACTCTTCAGTATAATTGATGTCTATTCTTGGATAATTGGTGTGCATTAAATTCGTATGTGCATATTTCGTCTATGTGATTTTTGGATATATACCTACGCTGGGTTATAAGCGATGATCTGATATACAAAGGAGGTGCTGCCGAAATTTTTGTAGACATTTGGATACATTGTATGTTCGGATATTTTTTTTATGTTTGGATAATTTAATGTTGGATATTGGATATATTGTGTTGGTAATATTTTGTTGGATATTGGTGTCGGATATGGATATTTTGCATATGGATATATGGTGTTGGATATTGGATACGTTGGATATTCGTGTTGGATATGGATATATGGTGTTGTATATGGATATTTTGCATGTTTGATATTGTGTTGGATGTGTTGTATAAACAGGAAAGAGTCTGTTTGCAGTATTTTTTTTTCAAAAATTAGAAGTTAGCGACGGACTGGCGACCACTCAGCGACGGATAGTTCGTCGCTAACTGGAGAAACTGAGTTTAGCGACGGAGTGGCGACGTAAAAAACCGTCGCTACCTGGAGCATTTCAATAAAGCGACGGATTGGCGACGGACTATCCGTCGCTAACTGTAGGAATTTAATGTATCGACGGATTGGCGACGTAATATCCGTCGCTACCTGGAGTATTTTACATTGAGCGACGGTTTAGCGACGGAATGTCCGTCGACCTGGTTCTGTTTGATGTCCATAAATTTTGCAGTTAGCGACGGATGTTTTGTCGCTAATACGACGCTAATCCGTCGTACACCTCGGCGGATTAGCGACGGCATAACGACGACCTGCCCTATGGGAAAATCTCTGATACGCTTTTACCGACAAATTTACGACGGATTAGCGACGGATATTGCGTATCAGAATATCACTGATACGGTTTTGCCGACTCTTTAGCGACGGATTTTTCCGTCGCTAACCCTATATCCTGATACATGTTTTAACGAAAGCTAGTCGGTAATCCGTCGCTATATATATTTAAATGCGTCGACGGTATTCCGTCGCTAAGTCGTCGCTGAGCGACGGAGTAGCGACGGATATGTTTTAGCGACGAGGTTATTCCCGACGGCTGTTTTACCAAAATATCCGTCGGTAATCCGTCGGTATTTATTTTTGGCGACGGACTACCGACGGATAAGGCCGTCGGTAAATCCATGTATTTTGGTAGTGTACATGCGAGAGAACCAAGCAATACAACGCACGAACCAAACACCAAACACAATCCACGCAGACACCGAGAATTTTTGACGTGAAAAACCCTTACGAAAAAAATCATGGGACGATCGGAGTCCAACCCTTGAGAAGCCTTCACTAATAAAATAAATGAGTACACCCTCTACAAACTTCTCCCAATCAATTACGGATTCCCACAACACTTGAAAGTATGAATAATTGATTACAAGACTACGAAGAACAAAGACGACGAGTAGAGATTACCCGAACACGATCCTCCTTCGAAAACGGCCTTCAATACTCCTTCTCTCCCAAAGTTGCAATGGCACTCTTGTATTTTCTCTCTCTATTTTCTTCAATGTTGTGTTATGATTATGGTTAGGAAAAATTATGTGTAAAACCCATAATCCGCAGCAAAACTTGGACCGTAAGATACGATCGAACAATATAAAAATATCCTGAAATCAGCCTCAGCCTGTCGACACAGAGTTCGGCTAGAACTCTGTGTTTTCGTGACAGAACAGTTTTGGAACCAAGGGACAGAGTTCAGCCAAAACTCTGCCTCCCCTGTTCCAGAAAGTACTCTGGTAGCTCCCGAGCTTCTTCTTCGTCTCCGAATGGCCTCGTCACCTCCCCGAGCTTCTCTAACACACAGACGGCGCTCATCGCACTCCGGTGTCTTCTCCACATAGGTTGGGAACCCCTCCCACTTCAACATCAAATTCTAACATCAGTCAATTTCGAGACCCAAATTCTAACATCCATGTATAATGTATATGTGAGGCCCTAAAACTAAATATCCCAAAAGTAAACAACAGTAGTTCCTTAACATGGACAAGCTATTGAATAGTTTAGTGCAATGAATTGAAAAGTGTATTGAGATTAAATGCTAAAAAAATAGTAAGTCAAACAAAATGATCCAGAACTGAAGATATGGGTAGATAAGTGATTGCTTCATGATAACAAATTTCTTCTTCTTTTACCTACTTTTCATTTGTATATCATTGTTTTCCTCCATGAACAATCATCTAGCCATTGCACTTCCTAATGAACTATTGTTAGCTACAAAAAAAAAAAACTTTTAAAAAGTGACAAAATATGATGGAGAGCGACACAAAGGGGATTTAAATTGGATATATATATATATATATATATATATATATATATATATATATATATATATATATATATATATACTAGCATATGTGCACGTGCCATGCACGTATTTTAACATTTCTTAATTAGTTTAGGAAGACTCTTTAGGAAGACCAAAGGGTAATCTTCCTAATTACTAAGTTGTCCTTATTAAAATTAATGAACTGTTTTTAATTAGTATAAGTATGTAAGGGTATTTTCGGAATTCAAAAGTTTCACCATCTAAGTTTTCCTATATATATATATATATATATATATAGGCCTCTTAATTCTCTCCATTGATTATCCCTCCCTCTCGACCATCATGAATAACATAAGCAGCTCGAAGCTGTAAGGAACAAGAACCAAATCAAAAACCAAAATGAACCAAGCTTTCGACGATCCTCGATCACTCCTGCTCTTTCCCGTGCCAGTCGGGTCTTCCTAGGGTGAACTCCAAGCTCGGATCCTTAAGCTCTTGATGCGATTGTCGTAACAACTCGTGCGAATGGCACGTCTCGTTATCCTGCACGAACCGATTTGATCGTGTCATGCATGAAACGAGGAAATTGTATGCATTACCAGAGAGACAGGACTTGCTTTTAATTTTACCTCAGTCTGGTACGAGGTTTTCGGTCTTAACCCTTCCATGTCACTGGAGTTTGTATGCAGCCATGCTCCTCTGCTGAGAAAAAAAAAATTATAAGAAAAGGGTTTATATTTCTTCAAAAGAGTCCAAGAACATATGGATGTGTTAACTTGCTTTGACTAAATTGATTATTAATTATCAGTGAGAAAGGTTATCAATGTTAAAAAATAATATTTCATCTGCAAGCATAATATAAGTTTAAGCCTACTTGTAAAAGTACCTCAAAATATTCTAGATCAAATTGTCAAGAAACTGGCTCAAGTTTAATTTCACATTTTGAAGCGCATACTAAAAAAATATGGATCGATTTCTAAGAATTGTTAAATTTAATTTCAGAAATACTGCCAAACATATAACTGGATCCTTCAGAATCAAATTTTTTTTTTTTTCAAATCCAATCTGCTTTAAACTTAAATAGTGAAGTTTAGCCAGAATATATACGAATCTCTCAACGGTCATAATCATGTTAATTGAAGTAGCACATCAATAAATCTGCGGTGCATCACAAATATATTGAACCCATTTTTCGGTTCTACATATATCATCTTGAATAATTTACCTTGCTCATCTATAAGATCACAAAATGATGACAGAAACCAGTAATCACAAACAATCCAACTAGCATACTGAAAAATTTTGGGGCTAGCTCCTTTTCCGTATATATTGCTAGAGAGGATCATTTCTTCGGGTTGTAAGTTTTGTATGGTCATTCCTCGATTTCAAGTATATAGCTTATCATTCATCCTCTTTCTAGATCCAAATGTGAATACAATGTTCCTTCTACTGCCCCAGACAGGTTAGTTGATTCCTAATTTGTAAGTTCGACAGTTGACACTTAACTAGAATGTTCCTATGTTCCTATCATAACATGCAATAAACTTTCTTCATATAGAGCTAATTGTACTCGTGTAACATTAATCTCTTTGTCATTTCTCTCAGCGTATATTCAAAAGCTAGCTAGCACGTTGATTATAAAAAAAAAATACGCATAAAATTCTTTATATCACTATCTAGGAGAACAAGATCAGGTAAAATATGTAAGTCGTCATGCTAACTTAATTTATCGCTTTTAAGAAGGTGTTAGTATAATCGTTATTAAAGGAATGATGATGATTGTGCACCTTAAGTTCAATGTGTGACCTTTTTCTTTGAAATTAAATTTAGGTTGTGTTTGGTTTATTGTAATGTAATTGTAATTGTAACAGAATTTAGCTTCTAATGTAAATGAATTGTAATTATATTACCATGTTTGGTTGGAATATGTAATCAAACCATATAATGTGCATTCGAATTTTTGGCTTGCCATGTAATTGAGTTTGTAATGTAATGAAATTAAATTTAATGTAGTTGTTGAAGCCAACAAAATGGTGTCGAATATTAAAACTAGTTGACCTAAGTTAATTATACAAGCATTAGCATTCTCAATGTAGCTCATAGTACAGTCAGATCTTAGCGTGTCCTCTAAGAATATAGTGCAAACTGTTTTCTTATCATTTTACCGAATGTTCGTACAATTCAGAAATTGCATCAAAATTATGCTAGTTTTCTTGGGTCTTTGTTTTGTTAAAATTTACCATTTAATTAGCCTCAAGAACATGACGCTAGTGCCTGTACATTGAATCAAAATCAATTGTTAGGAAGCGCACTAGACAGTAACTATCATGTAAATCTTTTCTTAGATGTCATCTTGCGTTCCGATTAAAAACTAAAATCCTTTATACTTTGATCTCAAAAAGAAAATCTGAAACGTTTTGTTAGTCACAAACAGAAACTAACCAATACCTGCTTCTGTTCTATAGATGGTGATTTTCCCGATTCACATTTTTTCTTACTATAGACTTGGACTGCAAATTCAATTCTATATTAGTTGATATAGCTAAGGGAACTTGTACCTTCTCTTTCAACCGGATAAGTTTTTTTATTACAACTCACACACACGCTTACACGTCATTATGGTCGGAGGCTCTAATGGTGTCCATACTGCTTTCCACTTGAGCTATAAGCGCTGGACCAATCGGATAAGTTAATATTCTCCTAATTATAGATATCACAATTTCCCACACATTCACAAATCTATACTCCTAATCTAGGCAGCCTCTAATCTATTACTACTAAAACTTCCACAAATTAATAATATTTCACGAGGTTTCTAGTCCAAGATGGGGAAAGCAAAGGTCGTGATTGACTGGAGGAGATATTCCAAAGTAAGAGTGGTCATTCCATTTGATATTTACTATTTTCGGGCAAAGAATATATTGTAGTGTATGGTCTAATTGATGAGTTTGAAATTAATATGATTGATGTGATAATGGCAAAGTGTGGTCTCAGCATGACTTTTTTTTCCCAGAGAACTAGCTAGTACTGTCCTGACAGAGGAGATGCATGAATTGAACAACACAATGCACAACACAAATCAATGTAATCAAGTCATATGAGGATGCAAATAGGGAGAGAGAGGAAAAAAGAAAAGAAAAGAAACCCTAACAGCAATGCACAGATAAGAGCATGTCTGGTCAAGACATGTACATAGCCATGCATTGAGAAGAGTGATATAAAAAATCTTCAACACCAAAGAGCTCATTCAACATTTTTGAGTCACATCTCACATATATATAGAGTGTGAGACCTTAATTAGAACTACAAGGAGTAGGTACTGAAACAAGGATGTATTTATATATATATAGAAGTATAATCTAATGATAATAAAGTGGATATGATGGATTTATGTGCTTTTTTCACACTAGTAAGTGTCACTCTTGTGCTTCTTTTGTGGGGGTTGGCTTTGCTTTTTGAAACCCCTTTAAAGTCGAGCACCAAATCCCCCTAAGAAATCCCACCAAACACACACACAAACAAGGGAGGAAAGAGCTCCAAAAGCAAAAGCTGTGACAGCATAGATAGATTGATAGATAGCCCCCTTTTATATTCCCATGCAGAAAAGATGAGAAAGCAAATTAGTTTACAGACCTTGATGAGTTGCTCCAAAGAGTAGACGACGAGGCGCAGTCTGCCCCGACGATGCGCCCGAAGCCGAGGTCGGTCGAGACCGGAGAGAGGTCGTCCTCGCCCGAGCCGTCCGATTGACCTTAATTTGGCACACGAACAAACATCAATAAATATGTATAGTCAAGACAATGTGACCAATGTGGATAGTAAGTAGCTCTTAGGAGAGGCGAATCACCAGATGACCCGGTGGCGGCGGCGGCGGCGGCCACGGCGGCGGGCTTGTCGGTGGTCTTGACGGTTCTGTACATCTGAAAGGGAAGTGATTAGTTGAGTGATTCACTTCCAAAGGAAGTAAAGGAAACCAAACTCTCTCTCTCTCTCTCTCTCTCTCTCTCTCTTTATCAGAGGTTGATGCTATGTGTGTGTGCATTATTGTGAAATGATGGCTACTTTTCTTTTTCTTTCTCTCTCTCTTATTCTTGGGGGGCACAGTGACTGACTGAATGAATGAATGAATGAGTAGATGATGCATGGGTCTGCTTCCACAGACAATAGACTGTGATGGACGACTGATCATAACAAGCTATAGAAAGAGAGAGAGGACTGATACTGAAGCAAAGACTTTGCTTGCTTGCCATAAGAAGAATGTGGAAAAGAAGCCCATCATCATGAACAAAGAACAAGAAACAAATGAGAGACTGATTGAGCACATGTAGTAGTAGTAGTAGTATGACCTTGTTTGGTACACTGCAATGTAATCGGAATCGGAATGTAATCAAATAAAAAAAAAAATTATTTGATTACATTGCGATTACGATTACATTACAGAGAACCAAACGGGTTCTAATTACCTGCAAATGGCTCTTGACATGGGCTAGAGTGAGATCCTTCACATCCATTAGCTCAAGAACAGACTTCGGAGTAGCCCCTAATGAAAAAAAAACAAAAAATGAACACATCAACAAGGCAGAACTGTAATAGTAACAGTGACAACAATCGAGGGATTGGAGCCGTACTCTCATGTCCGCCGAGAAGCTCGACCGCGTGCACGAATCTGGCGTGGAGGGTGCTCGTCCACCGCATCCTCGGGGCCCGCATGCTCCGCTTGGCCGGCAGCCTCGACACGAACCTCATCATGCCGTGGTGGTGGTGGTGCTGGAGGTGGTGGTGGTTCGGGACCCCGCCTGCGCTCCTCCCCGGCGCAGACACCGTGACATTGTTATTGCTGCTGCCCATCCGGTATGTCGGCGGAGGAAGAAACGTCGGCAGAGGCAGAGGCAGAGGCGAAGGCTCGAGAGGAGGAGGATGATGATGATAGCTGTTGCTGTAAGGAAAGGGGTTGTGGTGGTTGAAGACCGGGATGCCCCGGATGGGCCCGAAGCTGTCGAACGGCGACGGGTGCAGGAACATCTGCTGCGGCAGCAGCGGCGGTGGCTGCCTCCATGGGCTCTCGGCCTCGGCTGTGGAGGGGTAGGAGAGGGAGAGGTCGGTGCTGCCCTCGCTGAGCGACTTGTTGGCGTTGGGGCACGGGCGGTCGACGCCCCGCCAGGGGCCGGCTTCCGCCGCGGGGTCGGAGATGGAGGAGGGGACCGGGTTCGGGAGGCTGATGTGGAGGGAGAGGTCCGGGGACGGGGACGGGATCGGCTCCATCCAGACCCCTTCCACTCGCATTTTCCTACCTATCTAGCTCCTCTTCGATTATTCACTCTATCGGCATACGTAAATAAGAGAGAAACTGGAGATCATCTGAAAAAGGAAAGAACGTATTCTTTCCACTCCACACCCAACTCAACTAGACTAAATCAAAGCAAATGTGAATGGTATCACAAAAGTAGGGGATGAGCATTTGCAAAAGGATATTGAGGTCTTCACTTTGAGAAGTTATGTATGAAAGTGACTCTCTCTCTCTCTCTCAAGAAATAGAGAGAGAGAATGGTGATGGTGGTCAAAAGACTAAAGAAACGGGGGCATTCAACCCGGATACGTAGGGTTATAAAACAACAACAACAATAAGAATGAATTTTATTCTATAGAGAATTGGAGAGAGAGAGAGAGAGAGAGAATTGTAGAGAGAGAAGGAAAAAGAAGAAGAAGAAGAGAGAATTAAGCTGAGGTGGTGGGTGTGGGGATGATAATGAGAGAGAAGTACTGAGAGGGGAGGGGGCCTCGTGCGGGGATTCCTCCCCCCAACCCCACCACACCACACACCACTCCCCACGGTTGGTTGCACAAAACCTACTGGTAAGATCTAGCGAGTTTCTGTCTTTGGAGTTCACTACCATTATTACAGTCAAGAAAACACTTTCCTAAACTTATGTTAGGATACCATAAACAAAAATCTTGTTCTATATTAATTCGGATGAATGGTGTTGTAACTACTGTTTGGTTACTTTGGATCTGGACTGGCCCAGGGGTAAGTCTGACAAAACTTGAAACTTGGACAATTCTTTTCTATTTAGGACAACCTTCCAGATTTGGCAGATTTGGCATGATTCCACAAGAAGTTGGGGTCGCCGACGACCCTATAAGACGAGTCCGCAATAAGGATCCAAGTGGTAACGAAAATTAGCTCTAAATAGGACAACCCAACCTCCCAGGTCGGCCCTGATCTGGATGACTAGTTTCGTAAAATTTCGAGTTAGCCTAGTTTTCTTTTGAAAATAACAATCCTCAAATGATGCTTACATGTATCTTTAATGTTTGTCAATTTCGGCTATTTTGTATTTAAAAAAGGATGGTGAATGCCGAAAAATAACATATTTTAGATTGTGTTCGTCATTTTTAGTCAAGATGTTCGAAAGATGGCAACAAATATGTTCCGAAGCCAAACTTGGTTACATATCTATACTAATATATAATCCAAATAATAGGGGTATTACTAAATTTTTGTAACACTTTTTTACTTCAAAGTAAAATAATTTAGGGTTAAGAAAGACATTTACTCGGTTATGATGAAAGTGGGAATCTTCATACGGTTAATATTTTAAGGAGTAATTCTAAAGAAACACACTTTTATTGACACACTTATGTGGCAGGTGATTTGGCATGTCCACGTCACCGAAGTAATTAAAGGCTAATTAATTAATTTTTTGGTATGTCCACATTTGCATGTAGAGCAATTTCATGTATAGAAGGTTTCCAATCTTTGGCATGTGCTGCAATTTGCATAGTCAATTAATTATTCAATTGCCAAAATTGTCCATGTTCAATTTATTATTTTACAATCCATGCAAAAGATTCAATCTTCTTGAAGATCCATCACAAGCTTCTGTTCCCATTCCTACGGAAGTAAAATTGAAAATGAGTAGTTGATAATGGATTACTACATAGTGGAAGAAAAAATGAATTGAAAACTGCTATAGCACCCAAAAGTACGAAAATTGTAACAAAAAAAGGAAAAAATCGCAAAAATAAATCCCAAAATAACACAACAAAATTTTTTTATGGTGATTTCGAGAACATATCAAGATATATAGATAAATGAAGGAAACGAACCTCAAAATGCCAAACTCTGGATTCGTCAATTTCTAGGGTTTCCTTAGTTTCTTTCTTTGTTCTTATGGTGGGGTTAGAGAAGAAAATGGAGATGAGTAGAAGATGAAAATGGAGATGAGCACAAGAAAAGAAAGATAACAATAAGTGTGACTATAAATTGGTCATGCGAAATTGCAACACATGCCAAAAATTGAAAACCTTCCATACATGCAAAAGTGGACATACCAAAAAGTTAACTAATTAGCCTTTAATTAATCCGACGAGATGGACATGCCAAATCACCTGCCAACGTGTGGCAACATAGTGTGTCAATAAAAGTGTGTCTCTATAGAATTATTCAATTTTAACTACTTGAATGAGTTAATATAGATCCAAAAGAATGCCAATTAAAGGATGTTTAAATTTCGTTTGAAATATAAATTGTTACCTATACTATTTTAGAACATAAATTAGATATTTATAAGATAGTAGCATTCCATAATTTGTTCTCACATAGACAAGAATTCTTAGTTAACATTTACTAAACAAGAAAGTATATCTATTTTATAACTTGACAATATAATTTACCATTAGAATTTTATTTTGAAATTAATAAAATTTGATAAAAGAGTATTATTTAATTGATTGTGAATTATAATTAAATTAAATAATAACATGATTAATTTTACTACTAAAATAATATGAATATGCACTATATTTATTTTTTTCTATGTGGTGCTATTATTCTCCTACTAAAAACTGCAAACACAATGTATGTGTCCCAATCCATCGTAGTAATTGTGCTTAGGACTGTGATAATTTTTGCAGTACTAAATAAAAACTTCTATGTATATAGAATTATCAAAATTTTGACAGTTTTTGAACTTTCAAAATTTTGACGGTCCTCATATCGAATTGACAAAATTTTGACAGTACAGAAGTGCAAAAATTATGATCTCTCTTAAAAAAAATTATAGTATCAAGCATTGGCAAATATAAATTTGTACAAGAAAAAATGTGACTCAAGTGTGATTTGGTAAACACTTCAATACCATACATATATAATATCATGCATATATAATATCATATAAAAATATTTCACATTTTGGTATGTTTTGAGTAATAACAAACAATTCATGGCATATATATATATATATATATATATATATATATATATATATATATATATATATATATATATATATATATATATATATATGGAAACGGATCGGGATACCCGCCCGCGGAGCCCAGCCGAAGCCCCGCCCCCCCCCTGCACCATCGGATCGCGCGGGGCCCGCGTGGGGCCCGCCCCCACCCGCGCGATCCAACGGCTAAGGGGGGGCGGGGCTTCGGCGGGGCTCCGCGGGCGGGGCTCCCGATCCGCTCCCTATATATATATATATGCGCGCAATTAAACAATCTCAAGATGCTCTCTTGTTGATCTAACATTGGAGGATGTGACATTGCATTCCATGTAGTTAAGACATCCAATCCATGTAAAATAATGAAGGATCTTTGAACTTGTCCTTCATAAAACTGTACTCAAAGTTTGTCAGGTGGCTAAGATTGTTTAATTAGCACATTGACCAAGAGGGTGTGTGTCTGGCTCTCATGCATTGCTTTCCAACATAAATAAAATAAGTGGATTGGCTATAATTATATAATGATTAGCGTAAGACCTAGTTCCACAAACCTTCTAAAGTTCTAATTCCCTCCCCCATGCTCCCAAATATTCCCATATAATCTTATTATGTCATCCTCACATGATCATCTCCCTAACACCCCGGTTGACTCCACTACTCCCCACATGAATATATATACATTTGCAAACCCCTAGGTTCCATCAATGATCAATTTCTTATTGGAACTTACACATACTCTCCATGGCTGTTGAGCTTGATGAGATATCAAGGATGCTGCAACTAATAGAGAGATGATTGAGTGCCATTTTCATTTTCAGTTCATCCTATAATATTTAGGTCTGATCTATATTATCCATCTTTCAAACTATATAGAGATTTAAACATAAATTTTAAATAATATACGAGATATTAAAACTAAGGCTAATTTTGATTATTATAGAAACATAAATAAGATCTAACGGTCATGTGAACCGCCGTCCAGACGCTCTTATGAAACAATATGAAGACATAAACGCAAATTTTAAATACTATACGAGACCCTAAGATTATGAAGATACTTCCACAAAAAAATTATAAATTTAACCTTATTGTGTCTATTCATGATGAGACAAAATAATTAACATTATGTAGATAATGGATACATCACATCTGCTCGACAAGCAAAATATGACCGTCATAAATGATTTTATTGTTGTTGCCGGGAACGCCAGGGCACGCTATTCGATGGAAAATACAGAAACTGAAACAGTTGTAAAGACAACGTTTCAAATGCAATTCCTTAAAGAAGGTTTTGCAACAGAGATCCAGAAGGATTCTGCAAATTACGAGATCTAAAAAGATATCGTAATAAAAGAATAATCTAAAGAGATTTTCGTGATCGAAGCAAACTGGCAGTAGTGCCTTCTAAAAAGAAGATACTGACAGAACTGCTAAAGGCAACAAAAGGATGACAGGCGAGAGATGGAAATGCTGGGGTGAATTATCACCGTTGCTCAAAGCTTTATTCGTCCTCTGCGAACAGCTTCCAGGAACCAGCAAGGTTGACGGAAAACCTTGAAACACTCCTGCTCTTCTGACTCCTCGGAAGACGACGAACTCCTCTGGCAATGGCTCTACTCTTCTCTCTCTGTTTGAAGTAACAGAACCAACGCGTACTAAAAAGTACTAGTGTTTGTGTTAAAGAACACGCTCACTACTCTGTTGTGTTAAAGAACACTTAGAGTTTTTCTTCCTGGAATTCTGATTACTCCTGCACTCAGAGAGAGGAGAGAACCTGCATATATAGCCCACGGGGCGGTTGCCAAGCAGTTGCCTGAACTTAAAACATTACCTGTATGGAGAGCGAGTGGACATCTTCACGGACCACAAAAGCCTGAAGTATGTCTTTACTCAGAAGGAGCTGAATATGAGGCAGCGCAGATGGCTGGAACTCATGAAGGACTTTGATATCAGTCTGCAGTACCACCCTGGGAAGGCGAATGTGGTTGCAGATGCTCTCAGTCGTTATCTTATTGCTATGTATCTCACCATGGACCGGCATCTCTTGGAGGATCTGGAGAGCCTTGGGATTGAGATTGTTCTCCCAGGGTATGGAGGTCAGATGATGCATATGCAGATACAGTCGGGGGTTGCTAGAGAAGATCAAGGAGGCCCAGCTGCTTGATGAGGGAATCCAATGTCTTAGAGCTCAGGCGGAGTTAGGTCTGCTCGACGATTTCACCATTGCGGAGGACGGATCCTTGAGGCACGGGAGCCAGCTGTGTGTGCCCAAGGACTTGCGGGAGGAGGTGATACAGGAGGCCCACCAGTCGCAGTATTCTAAACATCCTGGATCTACCAAGATGTACAAAGATCTGCGGGAGTATGTTTGGTGGTATGGGATGAAGAGAGAGGTCGCCAGATTTGTTTCCAGATGCCTTGTGTGCCAGCAAGTCAAGGCGGAGCGCCAGAGACCAGCGGGACTACTCCAGCCTTTACCTATCCAGGAATGGAAGTGGGAGCACATTACCATGGACTTCGTCTCTGGATTGCCACGTACTCCCAGTGGCAAGGACGCTATTTGGGTGATCGTGGACAGATTGACAAAGTTCGCTCATTTTATTCCGTTCAAGGTTGGGCTGTCGACCGAGAAGCTTGCAGACCTTTATATGCGTCAGATCGTGCAGATTCACGGAGTGCCGGTTAGCATCGTTTCAGATCGAAACAGCCGCTTCACATCACACTTTTGGAGGAGTCTACAACAGAGCTTGGGATCACAGCTGAAGTTCAGCACGGCCTATCATCCACAGACGGACGGGCAGTCCGAGAGGACCATTCAGACTCTGGAGGACATGCTGCGGGTTTGCGCACTCAATTTCGGCGGTTCGTGGGAGGACCATTTGCACCTTGTGGAGTTTGCCTATAACAACAGTTCTCAGGCTAGCATCGAGATGACCCCGTTCGAGGTACTGTATGGACGGAGATGCCGCATGTCGCTATCTTGGGACGACGTTGGCGAGAGAGCTTTGCTTGGGCCAGAGATGGTGGTAGATTCAGCTGAGAAGATCAGACTGATCAGGGATCGTCTCAGAGTTGTGCAGGATCGGCAGAAGCACTGGGCGGACAGCAGCAGACGGCCATTGGAGTTCGCAGCTGGCGATAGGGTGTTCTTGAAGATCTCACCGACCAGAGGCGTCATTTGGTTCGACAGAGACGGGAAGCTCAGTCCGAGGTACATCGGGCCTTTCGAGGTGACAGCACGGATTGGCGAGGTGGCGTATCGACTAGCGCTTCCAGCTAGCTTGGAGGGAGTACACAGTGTCTTCCATGTATGTCAGCTTCGACGTTACATTCCAGACCCGAGCCATGTGGTGGACTATTCTGAGCTGGAGGTGGGCCCGAGCTTGACCTACGAGGAGCAGCCAGTAGAGATCTTGGACCGGAGGGAGAAGCGACTGCGGAACCAGACCATTTCTCTTGTCCGCGTCATGTGGAGACACCACTCTCCGGGAGAGTCCACATGGGAACGTGAGGACGAGATGCATGAGCGATATCCTAGTTTGTTCACTTGAGTGTTTTGTGTTTCATATATTTTTGAATTCAATAAACAACTCATTAGATTCGCTATTCTTGATAATCTGTGTTTACATTCCAATTTCGAGGACGAAATTTTTTAAGGGGGAGAGATTTGTAACTCCACCTTTCCAAATATTGAAAATTTTAAAAATTTTTTATACTGATTATATATTTTGGAATTTATTAAACATAGGTGAAGTCATATTCATATTTTAATTATCATCTAATTATTTTTATTTGGGCTTTCTCATTAGAAAACCTACTTTTAGTTCTGTTAAAAACGAATCATATTATTGGTTCTTTTAAAATAAATCCTTTTTGGCCCAACGACAGTTGGGTTTTCCTTTAAAAGGATAACTATGGTTTCCTTCTTGTTGGTGAAGAAGTATTCTTCATTCCATTCTTCCAGAAACACCCAATGAATTCAAATTCCTTCCTCTAACCGTTTGTCAGAGATTTCAAATTCCCGCCAAGGTACAGCTTACTCTTCACGCTCAACCACCTTTATAAGCAGCATCACCTCTTACTTTTTCCTCCTCACCTTTGATTGAGTTGAAATTTTCCTTCAATCCTCATAATTCTTCTCTTCCACGAATTGTTCCTGAGGAATTTCTGATCGGCCATGGCGAGCGAGCTCAACGAAGAAGACAACCGCTGAAGCCTTCCTTCTTCCTGCAAGCACGTGGTGATCCGCTGACCACCGAGCTAGACACGGAGGCGATCTACATCTCAGTAAGTCCTTTGATGATCTCGAATGGATCTTGAGTATTTTATGGAACTCCTCTTGATGAATCGGTTTGATCTATAGATCTAAATTTCCAGATCCAACCAGTTAACTAAATTCTTTGATCAGAGCAATTAACTAGAGGTTGATCTGATTTCACAATCGAGACAAGCGAGTAGCACTCCTCTCGTGCTCTGATTTACAAATCTGGTGAGTGCAAATCCTTCATGAATCAATTGGTGAAGAACACTGGTAGGCTTTTGTATTGGATTTATTTTTACTCTGTTTCGAATTTCAGAAGTTTAGTTGCATTTGAGAAGCCTAGCTGATCTAAGGTTGCCTCTATCGAGATTATTTTGTGAGTATTTTGATTCTCATTGTCTCCTTGGAGTATAGGAATTTCCATTTTAAGCTAACAAGGGTATTCTTTGTTATACCTGAAGTATGCTTGTTGAATTGCCTCAACAGAGACTGATTTGTTGGATATCAATTATTCTATGCCGAGTCTTGTAGCAGTGTTGCTACGACGGGTTGATCTCGCCTCCAGGTAATTCTTTGAACCCTATTTAGATTTTCTTTGGAATGGTTGGGAAATGCTGTGGTTTTAAATTATGTTGAGTTTAGATTATTTAAGTCTTGTTCTGTAGACTGTTAACGAGGTAGAAGAATTGAATAAGGATTATGATCTATATACCGTGGTCTTTAATCTGTTTTTTCTAATTCCTGGATGTCTAGTGCATATGATTATATATTTGGAGAACCTTTATAAGCTCTAGCTGAGAATGAAGTCAAGTTGAGAAGAGTTTTGTCAGGAATATTTGAAACTCCTGAGAACTGAGTTGAATTATTCCTTGATTTTGGTGTAACCAAAGTTTAGTTCGAACAGGGAATTGGTGTGAGTTCAGTCACTTGGGAACAGTAGAGGACCAATGTTGGACTGATAGCTAGTGATATATCAGTCCTGTTTCAGACTGACCACTTGGAACCTATTTTATTTTAGTTGATATTCTCTGATATTGAACTGGGATTGAGGAATGTTATAAAGAAATTCTGAACCAGTGCAGGAGTAAACTTCAGATGTTCCCATTTTCAGTAGATGAACAGTGGACTTCGGTTATTTCAATATATGTTCTCATGTCCTGCTATGGACTAAATTGGTTCTCATAGGGCTGAACTTTCAATGAGTTAACAGTTGAGTTAGGATTGCTAACTGTATTGAAATTCCTGTGCATGGTTAAACAGGGGGGGTAATAGCTAACTGTCAACTTGCTAATCTTGCTTCCAACTGAGAATGTAGCCAGTAAGTTTAAGTTTAGATAGGAATTATGTTGACTGAAGGGTCTTGCCAAAAGCCCAAATTTATTGTTCGAATAGGTATTTTCAGTTCAATATTAGCTAACTGATAGTTTGGTCTTAACTGAAATCCTTGGACAGAACTCCTGATGTCTATGTAAGACCTGGATTAAACTTCATATGAGAAGTTGTAGGAACTGGTGTGCTCGAGTAAGTTGTGAATGTCCTTAGCTGCAAGTGAATACTGATCTATTAGATGGGCACCTTAGGCTCAGCTAATTGATATGAAATATTGTCCAGGCCTTAGGCTGAGTTGGCTCTGATTTATGAACAATGAGCTGCATGCAACATAAACAGTCTTGACCCTGCCCTTTTATGATTTTTGGACTGTTACTTGTTATCAGGAATTGGCTACAGGTTAGTTCACTCTAAGTAAAATCAATTTGAAGTTTTAGATTTTAAATAAGTTCTATAAACAAGATAACTTGACCCATATGACCATAGAACACATGTTGTTTTAGCCAACTACTGTTAAGGGCAAGAGAAGAGATCCTGGTACGAGTCTTGAGACTGTGTAGGCAGGAATTAAGGTACAACTGATACTTGTGTACAGTTATGGACTTTATTGTTGTAGTAAACTATCAAAACTGACCTTCCATGTCCTGTTAAGGACTGGTGGTATAACTCCTAGTGAAGTTATGGATATAGGACTGATTTGAAAACCATTGGACAGGTATAGACTGATCTGTAGATATTTTCAGTCCCATGTATAGGACTGAACTTAAAAAGGGAGTGTCCAATGGATGGTTTAACATTACTAGGATGATTGACTAAATCTTGGTTAGGGATTGTTATGTATAAACCTATGATAGGGCTGGACTATACTGGGGTTTTTGGCCTAAAGCAGGACTATTTAGTTCCAACCTTCTAGCTTAATACTTATAGTTTCATGTCATTACATTTCTAAAGTATATCTTTCCTATGGTAAGTTATAGAAGCAAACATGATAGGTTGTGTTTAGACTATTATGTGGTTATAATGAAGAATTGATTTATAAATATAGATTAAGGTAGAGGACTAAGCTAATGTACTTTATTCATGATTAGAATTATGGATAGCTAAGTTAGAGTTAGTTAGTTTATTAATTTCTTGAAATTATTAAACAGGAGGACATATAGCTTTACTACCCTTTCTTGATCACCCGGAGACAGGCAAGTATACTCCTCTGAATTGTTCATTTCTCATGTCTTCATTATTCTTTCTTGTATCTCTTGGTGACACGATATATCACGACATTGTCTCATTCATGTTCCATGTTTCATTGTGTCTGGGAGGGAAAATACTATAGAGATGTGATCAAACCCTGTTACTACTCATGTGAATAGCTTGGGTCCCGCACCGTGCACGTGGGGCTAAAGCCGTACCATTTCATTATCATTGCATCTACCCAAGCCGATCACACTCTAGAAGTATTTCAAATATTGCACATGTCAGGATTCAGTATTGTATCTCAGGATTTCATGGTTGTATTTCATGTTCAGGCTGCATTTCATGTTCAGTTTGTATTTCATGATTCATGTTGTATTTCATGTTCAGGACTCTTACCATGTTTTCCTGTTTTACTTTCAGTATTCCTATTCAGTTCATGTCTTGTTCTCATTTCCTGTACTTTATATTATTTTTGTTTTTTTGATTCATACCATGATGTACATGTTCATTTCTTTGGATATATTTTGCTCCGCTCCTGAATAGGATATGTTGCAGGTGAGTTGGAGGCTTTATGTGACACATTCTATGGTGAGGAGCCTATTGATGCAGGAGGGCTAGCTGGTGCAGCTCATGACCTAGAGGCTGCAGAAGCCTAGAGATTTCCTTTAGTTTTCCTATTTCCATGTATTTGAGACTAGTAGACTTTCTATCTTTCTGGAATGTAATAAGTTCTGATATTGTACTTTACTCTGGTTGGGACACATTTATATAGATGCTGTGATTCACTCATGTTCTTATTATCTGGTTAGTTTTCCTAGATTGGTACAGCTTACTTTGTTGTGTCTAACAACAAAGGCTGGGCGTGTCCGACTCGTATCCGGTTATTCGGGAGCGGGTCGTGACATGTTTTAAGTGGTGGCCCATGCAGGTGCAGCAACTGCTGCAACCGTTTTCGCTCTAATATGCAGCCAGCCATACGCACATACGCGTACATGCAGGTTCACGGCGTACGCTGCCATATGCTAAGTGCAAAGTGCGCCAACAAAATGCCACATTACGCCTCATGAGCCAGAGCCCGAGTCCGAGCCCGAGTCCGAGTCGCTAAGCTCCTACGGAGCTTAGCTCCATGGAAATAAATTTCCAAGAGCAAAAAGCTTACAGCTTCATTAAGCCTTTATACCATTAATAATTAATTCCACATGGCACACAACCCATGTGCACTACATGTGCATCTCCATAAAGAGAAAAGACTCATATATGTGGAGATACACATTCCTTTCTAGCCGATGTGAGACTAAAAACCAAAACAAAAGGCTACAAACCCAACATTTGACATACCTTTGCAACCCTGGCTAAATCTATACTTCTTTTAGCGCTACCATCAACATTGATCTTTGTCCACCTTGTCCGTAAAGAAGACCTGTGTACATGCTAACGAGTTCAATAGATAGAAGAGTGTTTTGTGTCTATAATTTCACTACCTTCTATTTAAGTAGTTTACTAAAATGTTGTAATTGATATTCGTTTTAGTTTTCGAAACTCTACCCATTTTGAAATAAACGAAGAACGTACCATAGTCTTCCATAAACATATTGGGATCAAGTCAATGGTGAAACCAAAAATTTCAACATGGATGGATTAGGATGGACTATGTGAACTGATCATTCATGTAAAAAAGAATTTTAAAAAATTATATATAAAAAAAAATTGGGGTGAGCTGGAGCTAATCTCAATCCAGTACAGTTCCGTCCTAGATCGAATGTGTACAAAACTAAGTCGGATCAGGTCGGTTCGGGTTGGATCCTTTATCCCAATAACATCATCCATGCATGCATGTGACTGGTCAGTGAGGGTTTAATTTTCTACAATGGATGGATAGTTTCCTCAGACCTTGGGACATTGTCAAGGTCAAAACTTTTAATGGGGGATGGTTGTGAATGTACCATATGGTTAGGCGTTAAGGGCAGATAAAAACAAGCTCGACTTCCCAGAACTTGTGTAGGTTTTTGAGTTTTTTTTTAATAAGGTAGGTTTTTGAGTTATAAAATCATCTTTGTGTAGACCACCCTTTGTCACCCAGCCACTGCGCAGGAGCATTTATGAGCCATGAAATTGGCCACCCAACCCAAACTTGGATCAAGACATGCATGGCATTGGATACCTCAAGTTTGTGTTTGGGTGTGCTTCTCATACACTGTCATACATAGATTATCAAGTCGATCACTTAAATATACACCATTGTTCCAAGCTTTGTTAGCAATCACCCGAATAAAACGTGTATTATATGCGAATTTTCCGTATCTTACATAAACGTATAATACTTAAGTACTTTTGAAAATTTTGAATTTGTACGCGAATTTTAAGCTTGTGGCATTCTAAACACATATCGTACGAATTTTTAAAAAATTTGGCAAAAAAAATGTGACCAAGAAACCCAACAGTTTTGACTTTCTTGACTCTTGCTGCTATTAGATATTAAGACTGGCAAATTATCAAGAATTATGTATTACATAGTACACAAATACATATATACTACTTAAAAGTTATGCATGTTTATTGTAATATAATTAGTCAAGAAGCGAACATATTAACTTTGGTTGTATGTAAAATCCAAAAAAAAAATTAAAAAAATAGGGTTAAATCGGTTCAAAATTCAATTGTGTCAGATGGTTCAATGGTCTAACTGGCCGGGTCAACCGGATTGACTGGAGTTTTGGAAAAAATAATAGCCAGTATTAATTTTAAAAAAATTAATACTTTAGACGTGCGATGCTAATATTTTTGTGTCGCTTAAGCTATATATAAAGTTCAGTCCCCCTCGATGAAGTAAAAAAAAAAAAAAAGTCTCAATATTAAACCTTACATTTTCTATAACTAAACAAGCATGCATACCCTAGTCTACCCTAATATACCTAATATATAGTCATAAATAATTTAAGTCCAGCTAATTGATGCATGCATCGATCTAAACAACATTTCCATTAGGAGATCATGACTAGACAATTGGTAGTTTGCATGCATGCAGTTCCCACCAAGTTATAATTATGCAGTTGGTGCATCCATATATAGTAGCAAAACAGTGTCAAATTGGCAATGACTACTCCCTCTTGCTCTTCTTTTATTCTAGGCCAGACACAAGCACACTACCATTCATGTCATGTTATGCCATCCCAATCACATAAATCACAAATTCACAAAGTATTGAGTTGGTATTGATTGACCCCCCCCCCCCCCCCCCCCCCCCCCCCCCCCCCCCCTTCCTCTCTGTCCTCTTTAATGCCCCCTCCCTATCTCTTTTCCTTAAATTCTCAAGTTAAGTGGTGTGTGTAATTGCCCTCCAAGTAGGGGAAATGCCAAAGTAGTGAGTGCTCAAACTCTTTACTCTTTCTCAACTGTCACATCCTATATAAATGGAGCCTGGCTAGTACCAAAAAGAAAGAAGAGAATCATTGGTAGAGCAAGCTAGCAAGCAAGCAAGCATGTGAAGCAGGAAAGAAAGAAGCTTTTACATGGGATGGTGATAAAAAGATGCTTCTGTTTAAAGCCTCAATTCCTAGCAAAGAAAAGTGGGGATGTCACCAAAAAACACTTTAAATCTTTGAAGAAGGATCTCTCTTAATTGTCAATCAATTTGGATGTAGTTCTCATTAGTCCATGAGTGGTTTTAATCATTGGAACATTGGTCAAGCCATCTAATCACTATCATCACCCACCATCATTTGTCACTTCGTATAGCAACAGCTACATAATTGTTTATAGGCAACAAACATCCTTGATGATAGCATATCTTCTTTGTTTGTTTTTTTTGTTGTATTTGGTCATTAATTTAGGCAATAAGTATAGCAATTTTGTAGGCATTATATTTAGGAAGTTTATCAAACAAGCGGGCAAGGAAAGCACGAATTTTTTTCTTAGTGTTCTTAATCTCTTGTAGAAGAAAATTCTAGGGGGTTAAATTGATCAAGAAAACACTAACACTAAATCAATTTCGTGAACCCATGACTTTTCTGTTGGATTTATATCGCATCCGCCGGTTGAGCGTCCAGAGTTCGTAAGGGAATTGATTATGAAATTTAATCTCACATCAGATATAAAGTGAGAGGATGAAGTGTGTGTGTGTGTGTGTGTATATATATATATATATATATATATATATATATATATATATATATATATATATATATATATATATATAGATTTGTAGCTCGGTCACATGGAAATGGAGTCTCACCGAGTAGTTGCGTCTTTGACTACGGGCCGAAAGGCAAGCACGACTAGATAGGTTAATGTTGATGCAAGCACGGGATGGTCTTGATCATAAAATAGGCCGAGGCATCTGTCCAAAAACTGATCCTAAGACAAGAGTAGAAAGAAAATCATAAAGGGATTATGTTGCATAAAGTAAATGAACGTGTCGATTTTGTATGGCTGGGTGTAGCTCCCCTTCCCGAAATTTTTTGAAACTATTTTTATATTATTTATTTGATTTAAATATATATATATATATATATATATATATATATATATATATATATATATATATATATATATATATATATATATATTTATATATATATAATTGGTGCAAAACTTAACAAGAGATTTTTCTTTTATGTCACATGGATCAAGTCTAATATCATGCCTCATGGATCCACTTTGATGTAGGTTTCATCGCATTCCAAACAAGTGCTATGAGATTCCAAGGTTTACGACTTGGGTTGGATTGGTCGCTCTAGTTGTTTGAAGATAGTTGTGCTAAAAATTAATAAAACATGTAATCAGATTCAAGTTGCCTCTTAAGGTGGAGTTGTCTCCATAAGATGGTCCTGATCAATAGATATGTGTCTTCGTTTAAAAGGTGAAGAATCTTCATAAGAAGGTCTAGGTACAAGGGGCCTAAGGTTGGAAGGACCTATGAATTGGCTTCAAGGTGGTCTAGCATTCTCGTCCAAGGTGGAGCAAGATGTATGATTGGCACCTACTAATAATGTGGGTCGATGAATGTGTTGGTTTAACTCTATTTGGGTGGATCGAGATAAAAACGTGTTGATCTCCTAGTTAATGTTCGCAGGCTCATCCATATATTAGCTATGGTAGAGATTATTGGATTGTATTTCGCAGCTATTTGAATTTCCAAGGTTCACAAAAAAGATTTGATATAAAGTTTAGTCTGAAATCTGATAGAAAGTGACCATATAGGACAAGTCCAATATTATCATACTGTTTTCGTTGGAATTGGAGAGATGAAGTTTCTCTCAAGAAAATTTTGTTATTTATAAAGAATCATATTAGAGTGTGTAAATACATAAGAATTCTTTGAAGAAAGAAAACATTATGGAGAAGTGTAGCGATCAAGATTTGATCAACGCGTGATCGCTTTGTTCAATTGACGATCATATTTCAAGTGCGGGACTCGAACCCGCTACTTTGGTGATGCTTTCTCCTTTGTATATACCTAAGCGAAGTTTCAGAATTTTTCAATGACACATCTACTAGAGGTGATATGGACGTAGTAGATCCAAGAAGATCTTAGAATTCTCGTAGAGTAGACAAAGTATGTAATGTGAGCGGCACGAAGTGGAGAAAACTTAATTGGGAAGAATGCATGCGTATGGGTTTCAGTTTTGCTCCCTTAAATGACAATAAATGGGGCTATTGATAGTCAAAAATGATAGCCATTCTGTTGGATTCCAGCGAAAATGCTGCTTCTGGTCGTGGAAAGGCATCAAATGTTGGAATTATTCAATAATTAAGGGGCCACACATGTAAAATTAATTGTGTTTAGGCTATTTAAATAATTAAGCCAAATTAAAGTGGTCTATTTGGAAATTGGCTTAAGGGTATAATAGTCATGGAATTAATGTGTAGATACCGGAGATAATTCTAATTTGATGAGGGGCCAAATTAGAAATATCAACACATATATAAATATGTGTATTCATTAGGGTTATGGTCCCCAACTTATACGGCCACCAAAAGAGAGTTCTCTCTTTTTTCTCTTCTGCATCCCCATCAACAGAAAGAGAGGGACAAAGGATTCAGATTCACTTTTGTCATTAAGGGTCGTAGCAAGTTGGAAGATCGAACCCAATAAAGAGACGATCGCTTCAAGATCCATCAAGCCTAGCAATGGATTCAGGTACGCTTCCGCAATTTAATTTATGTTCTTCATCTCATGAATCGATATGGTACAATAAATCTCTAACAAGTGGTATCAGAGCCTCCCTGTTTGATTCTTGAGTTTGAAGTTTCAGATCATTTTTTTTTTCTGTTGTTCATGAACCTAGTCGTTACATCTAATTTAATTTAGGGTTCCGATTGTTTAGATCAAAATTTATTAATGTACCAATCTTTTCTTCTAAAAGATTTTTTTTAGACAAAAGATCTTCATATTCATTATTATATTTTATAATGGATTCAATTTAGAATCGACACATAAGCTATTAGTATTGGATTTGTTTATTTGATGTTTAAACAAGCCGTTTATATAAGAAGCATGCATGGATTAATGGATTAGTAAACTGTTGTTTACTTTTACTTTATAATCGGCATCTTCCCATATCCATACTTGTGTTATATATATATATATATATATATATATATATATATATATATATATATATATATATATATATATATATATTAAAGGCTTGTTTAGGCTTATATTGGTTTCCATTACTGCTAATGGTAGTGGATATTTATTTATATTTGAAAAGTGGATGAAACTGAATAGTAAAGCTATTATTCAATTCCACAACTTTAAGTCATTGTCATGTCCATCTCTTTGAATGAGAGTGGTTCTTTTAACTCGTGAGCCTTAGTTGGGATTATTGACAATCCAAGACCTAATGTTGTGATTAATTGTTTAAAGTTGTCAGCATGATGGTTGATATTTTTTTTACTTTGGTAAAATTAGCATAATGCAAAATCCCATGGATATCAAATTAGTTGATGGATTCAGGTTTCATTATTGATGATCCCATCTTTCAACAAGGACTTATATATGTGTGTGTGCTGAGTTATGTTTGATAATGTGAATGAAGTGGATAGATAATGTTATTTCTCCGGTGAATTATAAAGATATTTTTTGAGAGTGGGATTTGAACTCACGCCCTTCCAGAAACCTTAATATGCCACCTTTAGACCAACTCGGCCATGTGGTGCTTTAATGTAGTAATGAACCAACAGAACTAAAGAAGAGTTTTTTCTGTATGAAGGTTTCTTTGGTTGACTGATTTAATTCGTGATTTAAATTATGCACACAATTCACATGCTTTTGATATAGTAGATCAATTTTGGTATAATATTTATAGATTATTTGATGTAATCTATTTGATCTTCTATAGATTATTCTATTTAAAGTCATCCTTATGAATTATTTGATATTATCTGTTGATGCATATATTTGTTTGAATCATGTAAAGAGATTCATATGCTTATGATTATCTTATTTAAGTTATAATATTTTAAATATGCATGTGCATAAGAATTTATGATTATTTAATTCAAATAAGCATAAAGATTTGGACATGATTCAGTTTTGTAAGATTTAGTCAACATTCAAATTTTTTGTACCTTTTGAGACTAGCAATAGTTGTCTAATATTCTGAATAGACTCATTGAAACAAGATGTCGCCAAAGTGACCTCTCTTGCGTAGATAGTCTATGAGGGATGTCAGATGTTTGTGTGTGTATATTCATACGGGTATTAGCCGGCCCAAAGGAAGGTTAATACTTGGCCGAATTGCACACATATTTGTGGTGATAAATGTGTGACAATTATACGGTTTACATGTGAATAATAACTCGATCCAAAGATAGGCTTATTATTTGACATGACTTATTGTCAACGTTTGATCATTACACCAAGAATAACACTTGCAGTTAATATCACTGTCTAAAGACTTGACATTAATGATGTACTAGGTATCTTGAGATGGGGTTCACCATTATTTGAATTTGTTTGACTATATTTTACGCTTTGGTTATTTGTTAGAGCATGTTTATTTTTGGTTGCTTTGTTCTCTTTACAGTTAATATTGTTAAAATATCTGCCAATAAAATTTTAATTTTCATGTTTAATGGGATAAACTTTAAGGGCAAAAAGAAATGAATATAGTAGCTGTTAAGGGTCCAGATCAAAAGAAACAACAATATAAAACTAAGGGTTGTTCTTTTGTGATAAGACAGGACACATAAGGAAGAAATGTACAAAGTATCACGCATGGCGTATAAAGAAAAGTACATTTCTAAATTTGATCTGTTCTGAGGTTAATTTAGATTTAGTACCAAGAAACTCATGGTAGTTAGATTCTAGTGGGACTACCCACATTAATGTTCTAGGCAAGGTTGCCTTAGTTACCGAAAGTCAATTGATGGTGGAAGATACATCTATGTGGGTGACGACAATTCGGTAGAAGTGAAAGCAATAGGACATTTTAGGTTATTTTTAGGAACCGATTATTATTTGGATTTGATAGACACTTTTATTGTACGTCTTTTAGACGAAATTCAGTTTTCTTAATGGACAAATCTGGTTATCATTGTTCATTTGAAAATAATAAGTTTAGTCTATCTTTAAATCCAAATATTATTGGTAATGGTTCCTTTAAGATTTATGATCGCCTATATTCAGTTGAAACTATTGCAGCTTAAATGAAATCTTGCAAGTGGAGTCATGTGGTACTAAACACAAAATTAACAATAAATGTTTTTAGCCTCATTATGACATAAGCGATTAGGTCATATCTCTAGAAATAGAGTTGAACGACTTGTGTCTGATGAGATTTGGATTTTATTGACTTTATAGACTTTAATGTCTATATTAATATGTAAAGGAAATACAGACCAAAGTTCAATTGTAAGCAGCTACTTTATTGGCTATGCTGACAAATTAAGTGGTTAATAATTATACGATCCCACACAAAAGAAATTTTTGAGACGAGAAGTGAAATAGTTTTTGAGGATGTTGAGTTTGGGGGAGAAATAAAGTCGGGATCATTGTCTTTGAGAAGAAATCAATTACGATTCCTACTATCACTTTTGATGATGTGCAGGATTATATACCTGTCATGATCAAGAAGTGAATACGGAGTCTCAATAAGACAATGTCGAATTACCTCTATAAGTCATTGTTGAGATACCTTAACAACGAACGTAGCGGCACCCCATTCAAGATAAGGTAATTATTCCTAAGGAACAAACTCAACAACCTCAAGAACCGGTAATATTAAGATGGTCCACCAGAAAAAGGAGAAATATAATTTCGGATAATATTGTCATATTTTTCTAGGAACGTGAGAAAGACAGTGGATACTGGAAGATGATCTAATCAACTTCCGTCAGGCCATGAAAAGTTCCAGTTCTCAAAGTGGATTGATACAATAAATAAGGAGTATAAGTTCATGCAAGATAATAAAGTTTAAGAATTTGTCTCATTACCAAAAGGTATGAAATCCATTGGTTGCAAACGGACATTTAGAACCAAGAAGGATTCGAAGGGTCATGTGGAGAGATATAAAGTATGTCTTGTAACTAGTGACTTTACTCAAAATTTTGGGATTGATTTTAAAGAGTTTTTTCTCTTCGGTATCTTTAAAAAACTCCTTTAAAACAATCATAGCACATGATGCACATTTTGATCTTGAATTACATTAAATGGATGTCAAAACGATATTTTTCAATGGTAACATTGATGAAACAATTTATATGGTGCAACCAGAAAACTTTGTGTCAAAAGACCCAAAGAATATGGTTTACAAATTGACAAAATCTATTTATGTCATGCCCCAGAACCAGAATACTGGAGAGCGGGGGCAGACATAGCCAGCTACGTATAATGAAATGGAATCCACGTCACTATACGGTCACGGCTGTCTAGATATATGAGGGTTTAACTACAAGCCAACAGTCTTCTATGGTCATGAACAAGCCTATTGTCTCAATCACAAGCAAGTAATAGTAGTTAGTCAGAGCACCAAATATATAATAGCAAGGCGTCCCATACATTACATATTGGATGATCATGAAGCTAGTCGTACAAAATGTCAGGACTAGCAAGAGTTCAGTCATACATGATCAACTCTAGGATCTGTCAATCATGTTACAGCCCGTAGGCAGACAGTAAATAAAGGTACAATACGAGCTAACACGTGCTCGTCGGCTAAATGCCTCAAAAGAATAATTTTACAATAAAGTGGGAGGACAAAAAGAAACCCACTCGTTGCCCTGGTTACGCCTGGTGGTCACCATCGGGCTGGAAGACAGGTGGATCCGCTGTTGCTGCTCCGATATCTGGCCACACAAAACCAGCTGGGTCAGACCCCAGAAAGAGCAAGTGCCACAAAGGAGGCTTCACTTAGGAACTAAAACCAGCATATCATAAATAAATAGTTAAGGTAATTAAAAGATAGTGATAATAGCTGAGATAACAATAATATATTGAACACGGAGAAACCATTCAAGTAGCCAGACTGCAACCCTTAAACCAAACAAGGACCGGGATTGCAATCCTTCGCCTGAATAGAAACCCGCCTCAATTATTATTGATAAGGTAACAAGACAATAAACGAAGAAAGGACACAGAACTGCTCCGGAAGCCAGGTTACAACCCTTAAACCAAACAAGGACCGGGGTTGTAACCCTTCGCCTGAACAGAACTGGATCCCTGATCTTTATTGTTAAGGCCAGCATAATAATCATGGTATTGAAGTAAAGGTAAAACATGACGAGCATGACAGGGGGTTACAATAAGACAATAAACGAAGAGAGGACACAGAACTGCTCCGGGAGCCAGGTTACAACCCTTAAACCAAACAAGGACCGGGGTTGTAACCATTCGCCTGAACAGAACTGGACCCCTGATCTTTATTGTTAAGGCGAGCACAATAAGCAGGACGATATATGATAAGATAACCATGGAACTATTCAGATAGCTAAGTTACAACCCTTAAACCAAACAAGGACCGGGGTTGTAACCCTTCATCTGAACAGAACTTGGTATCCCATCATTTATCGATACAAGAAATCATGTCATGATACAATCTTGTACAGGATCAGGATAAGACTAAGCTGGAATAAACTTCATCCAATCAATCACGGCCAATCAAGAGTACGGCTTGATACTTTAACTAACTAGGGTTATCACAGGCCTAGTTACTAGCAAGATGCAATAAGATTATCCCAACAGCCACAAGCCCTGCAGACCATCCGGTTATCCAGGTCGAATGTCTATTTAGGAAGAATGCAACACATGACTGTGTGCTGGAAATGTGCCCTACTCGTCGGTAGGCTACAAGTCCACTGAATGCGCCCAGATAACGGGATTGCCTGTAGCTGGGAATCTCTTCATGACTACTGAATTATTCTAGTTAATTAGCCTTAGTCAATTTCAGTAGGTACCCCTGACCGTGGTACTCAGGGATTCCCATCCTAGACATGATGCAAGACAGTACTGGTTTATTCGTACAAACGCAATCGCCCACGGTGTCCAGACCTTTCATACTTGTCATATCAGTTTACTTGTCAAGAGTGCGCCACCGTGGGCCACTATCGTGTTCTATTCTTACATTATCATGAATGAGAAAGATTGTATAAAATAACTAATAACATATTCTTGAAGCCAAGGAAAAGATCTACAACTTTCATGTTTTGAGTTTTTCAAGATTCTAGCTACAAAACAACTTAAACAGGCAAAAATAGTAAATTCCTGCACAATCAGCGCATGGGATTCCTGCACGAATCGGCGCATGGGATTCCTGCACAAATTGGCGCATGAGATTCCTGCACGAATCGGCGCATGGGATTCCTGCACAAATCGGCGCATGAGATTCCTGCACGAATCGGCGCATGGGATTCCTGCACGAATCGGCGCATGAGATTCCTGCACAAATCGGCGCATGAGATTCCTGCACGAATCGGCGCATGGGATTCCTGCACAAATCGGCGCATTAGATTCCTGCACGAATCGGCGCATGGGATTCCTGCACGAATCGGCGCATGAGATTCCTGCACGAATCGGCGCATGGGATTCCTGCACAAATCAGCGCATGAGATTCCTGCACGAATCGGCGCATGGGATTCCTGCACAAATCGGCGCATGAGATTCCTGCACGAATCGACGCATGGGATTCCTGCACGAATCGGCGCATGAGAAACTCACGTTGCGTCTTCAATACATGCGCGTAAGAAACCTACGCGCATGATACGCTCGGAGTTAAGGAATGCGTTGCCGGAACTTCACGGCGCATGGCCTCCCGGCGCATGGCCTCCCGGGCGCATGAGGTTCCCGGCGCATGGGGTTCATCGTCCCCAAACAGCAAGTTCAGCCATGAAAGTTCCGAAAACTTGTAATGGCCATAACTTACTCATTCGGAGTCGAAATCAAGCGAAACAAAAGCCAAAACTGAATGAAATTGAATTCTCTACAACATAGAACCATTAGTTTTCAAAAATAACTAAGTTTTAGAGATCAAAACCAAGAAAACTAAATAAGAAGGAACTTAAAACTTAGATCTACAAAAATATAACCATCAAAACCGAAAACTTCCAGTTCTAAAGAGGCTTAGAATCTAGTAAGGAAGAGAATGGAACAATAAAACATGAGATCCATCATGAAGCAAGTTTGCACTTGCCTAAGCTCTCTCTCTCTCTCTCCTGGTAGGTGTAGAAGTAAATGTGGAGAAGAAGAAGAATAATGAAGAGAGAGAAAGAGGAGGGGTTAATAAATGGGGATGGTGGTAGGTAGGAGGGTTCACATTTTTGGTTCATGATGAACCAAGGCAACCCAAGCCTAGCCGAACCAACCCAAAATAAACCGAGCCAAGCCAAGAGATATGCAATACAAAATAAAATACGTACACGTATTCTAAGATACGTAATACGAACTACAGGCATTACAACTCTACCCACCTTAAAAGAATTCCGTCCTCGGAATTTAATCAAGAGGCTAGAATTGCAAGGACAAGCTATAATAATCGTAAGCTATAACAAGCAGTCTATCATACAGTCATTTATTCAAGCAAGGAATTGAAAGCATAAGGCATAAGGAAGACATTATACCTTACGAGTCAAACAGGTCGGGATATCGTGATCGGATATCATCCTCACGCTCCCACGTTGACTCACCCAAAGAGTGATGACCCCAAGCAACACGGACTAAACTAATAGTCTTGTTCTTAAGTATCTTCTCTCTCCGGTCCAATATAGACACGGGCCTCTCCTCATACGAAAGGTTGGTACCAACAACCAATTCCGAATGATCCAGGATATGGCTCGGGTCCGAAATATACCATCGTAGTTGAGATACATGGAATACGTCATGCACCTCACGTAGCGACGGTGGAAGAGCGAGACGATAGGATACATCACCTACTCGCTCCAGAATATCGAACGGTCCTATATACCTAGGACTAAGCTTTCCTCGTACGCCGAAACGAATGACGCCACGGTTAGGCGAAATCCTCAGGAATACATGGTCGTCGACCGAGAATTCAAGGGGTCGCCGATGGGAATCGGCCCAATGACGCTGGCGATCTTGGGCAACTCGAAGATGATCTCTGACTTTTCTGACCACTTCAACCGTCTGAGCAATCATTTCTGGACCGAGCATCGGCCTCTCTCCGACATCATCCCATGCTAGCGGAGATCGGCACTTTCTGCCATACAATGCCTCGAACGGGGCCATCTGGATACTGGCATGGAAACTGTTGTTGTACGAGAACTCCACCAGGTGCAGGTGATCTTCCCACGAACCACCGAAGTTGAGTGTACATGACCGCAACATATCTTCAAGAGTCTGGATCGTACGCTCCGACTGGCCATCTGTCTGCGGGTGATAAGCTGAACTGAACTGGAGGTGAGTTCCCAAACTTTCTTGCAAGCTACGCCAAAAGTGCGACGTAAATCTTGAATCTCTGTCTAAAGTGATACTGACTGGTACACCGTGCAACCTGACAATCTGCCGGAGATACATCTCCGCTAGCTGAGCCGTCGACTGACCAACCCTGAACGGGAGAAAGTGAGCCACCTTCGTGAGCCTGTCTATGACAACCCAAATAGCGTCTCTGCCAGCCGGGGATCTAGGCAATCCAGTCACAAAATCCATGGTTATATGCTCCCATTTCCACTCAAGAATTAGCAATGGTTGAAGTAGTCCAGCTAGTCTCTGATGTTCAGCCTTAACTTGTTGGCAGACTAAACATCGAGAGACAAACCGGGCTATCTCCCTCTTCATGCCATTCCACCAAAAGTACTGACGGATATCACGGTACATCTTCGTGCCACCAGGATGAATGGAATACTGCGAACTGTGAGCTTCCGTCATGATCTCCTGTCTAATATCTCTACTGGATACACAAAGACGCTTACCATGTCGAAGTGTACCGTCTTCATGGATACATAACTCTGGTCTTCGTCCTGCCTCACACTCTGCTCTAAGTCGCTGAAGCTTGGAATCTGCTGACTGTGCCATCCGGATCCTCTCGACTATAGTGGACTGAACTTGCATGCTGGCCATCAATGCCACACTGGAAGGAAGGACAACTTCTACACCCATCTTCTGAAGATCGACTAACAGCTCTGGTTGCGCTGTTAGGAAATAAACTCCGGCTCTCCTGCTCAATGCATCTGCAACAACGTTGGCCTTCCCTGGGTGATACTGCAGGTTGACATCATAATCCACAAGCAGCTCTAGCCATCTCCTCTGACGCATGTTGAGATCCTTCTGGGTGAAAACATACTTCAGGCTCTTGTGGTCGGTAAAAATTTCCACCCTATCTCCGTATAGGTAGTGCCTCCACAACTTAAGTGCAAACACTACTGCTGCCAGCTCCAAGTCATGGGTTGGTAATTTCTCTCATGATCACGAAGTTGCCGTGACGCATAAGCTATTACCTTCCCATGCTGCATCAGAACACATCCTAAACCTCTGCCCAAAGCATCACAATACACTGAGAATCCTCCAGTTCCATCTGGAAGCGTGAGAATAGGAGCCGTCATCAAGCCTCGCTTCAACCTCTCAAAAGAATCCTGGCATTCTGCTGTCCAAGCAAACTGCACATCCTTGCGGGTCAACTGGGTCAATGGCGCTGAAATTCGAGCAAAGTCTGAAACAAATCGCCGGTAGTAGCCGGCCAATCCAAGAAAAACTGCGAACTTCTGCAACCGTGCTGGGCACTGGCCATGTCTCAATGGCCACAATCTTCTGGGGATCCACTTCCACTCCTCCTCGGGTGATGATATGGCCCAAGTACGAAATGCGATCGAGCCAGAACTCACATTTACTAAACTTGGCATACAACTGGTGCTCTCTGAGAATCTGGAGGACAATTCTGAGATGATGCTCATGCTTCGCCTCACTCTTACTGTAGACCAAAATGTCGTCTAGGAACACAATCACGAACTGATCCAAATAAGGCATGAAGATACGATTCATGAGGTCCATGAATACTGCCGGCACATTGGTTGCTCCAAATGGCATCACAAGGAACTCCCAATGCCCATACCTAGATCTGAAAGCTGTCTTCGGGATGTCCTGCTCTCTGACTCTAATTTGATGGTAGCCTGATCGCAAGTCAATCTTCGAGAATACTGACGCCCCTTTGAGTTGATCAAACAAGTCATCTATCCTCGGAAGAGGATATCTGTTCTTGATTGTCACTGAGTTTAAGGTACGATAATCAACACACAATCTGGATGTACCATCCTTCTTTTTCACAAGAAGCATCGGGGCTCTCCAAGGCGATCCACTAGCACGAATGAATCCCTTGGTTCTGAGTTCTTCAATCATCTTGTACAATATCTCTAGCTCTGACGGCGCCATTCTGTAGACTCTCTCTGACACTGGGGCTGTCCCGGGAATCAGGTCGATGGTAAACTCGATCTCTCGCTCTGGCGGCATCCCTGGAAGCTCTTCTGGAAAAACATCTGGAAACTCTTCGACTATCCGAGGTAACTGCACTGCTGCTACTGCCATCCGCAATACTGGAGGAGAAGGTTCAACTTCGCCTCGGGAGAAAGAAAACACTGGCTCGCCTGCTAAAAATAACCCTGCTAATGTGGCAGTCTATCCTAGCATACTGGTCCCTCAACCAATCCATCCCTAAGACCACATCATAATCGGCCATCGGGAACTCTATCAATCTAGCGGGGAATTCTCTACCGCTAACTACGACCCGACACGAGGAAAACACTCTATCTACTCCCACAAGTCCGTTACCAGTAAGTATATTGAGCCTTACTGATAATGACTCGGGCTCCAGTCCTACCCGTGTCGCAAATCGTGCAGACATAAATGAATGCGAGGCACCAGAATCAAGTAATACTGAAGCTGGAAAGGTGTTGACGAGAATAGTACCTGCCACCACCTCACCTGGTGCTATTCCTTCTTCTCCCATGGTCAAAGCCAGCACTTGACCATGTCCTCTGGGTACGGGTCCCCTCTGCTGAAAATTCCTCTGCCTGCTCTGGATCAGGGCTTGGGCTTGGGCATACTACTGCGGTCTCTGCTGCTGGAATGCCTGGGCCTGCGTCGACAATGGCCTCGGAAACGGGTACTGCAGCTGCTGCTGCTGGACTGGTGCTGGTCCTCTAACTGAAGGACTAGAGAAAGCGGATGAACTCCCCCTGTTTGGGCAGTTCCCAACCCTGTGGTTCGGGGCACCACAAACCAAGCACAAACCCTGTGCTCTACGACACTCTGACACCACATGCCCTGGCTTCCCGCAGTGTGAACATCCCACTGCAGAAGACTGTTCTGCTTCTGTTGCTGAGGGTGCGTCGGGGTGGAATGCTGAACCGACGTCACTGAGGCCGCCCGCCTCGGAGCTCCAATGGTCAAAGCCCTGGCTGCCGGGGCTGGTGCTGATGACTGATTCATCTGGCCGTGAGATCGCTTCCGACCTCCGGTCCTATCCACGATCCTCTGGGATGTATACTCATGCCTCCGGGCTGCTCTCAATACTGCATCAAAAGTCTGATGCTTAAACTGCTCCACCGCCAATAAAATTTCTAGGTGGAGCCCCTGCTGGAACCGCTGGGCTCTATCGAACTCGGTCGCCACCAAGGTGGGAGCAAACCGACTAAGCCTGGAGAACTCGGCCGCATATCCATCGACCGTCCTGCCCATCTGCTTCAGATTGGTGAACCTCGTCTGTAGATCATACCGAGCTACAGCATCAAAATACTTGGTCTGGAATCTCTCCCTGAATACTGCCCATGAAATAGGGGCCACTAATCCATCGGCCTGCGCTGCCCACCAGCTGCGGGCAAGATCTAGTAACTGCAGGCGCACTACGGCCACCTTCTCATTCTCTGGAGTCCTGGCTGCTTCTAGAATCACCTCTGTGTCCTGAAGCCATGCATCTGCAGCGATCGCATCTTCACTGCCGTCGAAGAAGGGAGGGTTCAAGCGCTTGAAGCTGTTGGCCGCGCTATTACCCTGATGACCTCCTCTGGTCAAAGCGTCTGCCACCGCCTGGTGCAAGGCATCTCCTCGCCGATCCTGGAAAGCTAATAGCGTCCGGATGAGACCCACCAAAGTGCCATCATCATGCTCTGCTGGTTGGACGGGCTGAATTGGTGGTTCTCCTTCGGTAGGCATAACTCTGGAGGCTACTCCTGAATGCTGGGCTTGATCTCCAGGTTGCTGCTGGTCCGCGGGAGGTACTCCGCCTTGCTGATCGGCAGGTCCAGGAACAATGCCGCTGAAGAAGACGACATAGAGAACAATAAGGAAGGACCAGGACAGATCAACGATACAAGCATGTGATCAGGTCAAGATTCCAGGGATTCAGAAGATACGAGTAGAGATCAAGGGCGAGTACTGATTGAGACATCTATTCGGTAAACCCTCACATATCTTGAATTACAAGACCTGCATGGACCACCACTAAAACCATGTCACGCCCCAGAACCAGAATACTGGAGAGCGGGGGCAGACATAGCCAGCTACGTATAATGAAATGGAATCCACGTCACTATACGGTCACGGCTGTCTAGATATATGAGGGTTTAACTACAAGCCAACAGTCTTCTATGGTCATGAACAAGCCTATTGTCTCAATCACAAGCAAGTAATAGTAGTTACAAGATGTCAGAGCACCAAATATATAATAGCAAGGCGTCCCATACATTACATATTGGATGATCATGAAGCTAGTCGTACAAAATGTCAGGACTAGCAAGAGTTCAGTCATACATGATCAACCCTAGGATCTGTCAATCATGTTACAGCCCGTAGGCAGACAGTAAATAAAGGTACAATACGAGCTAACACGTGCTCGTCGGCTAAACGCCTCAAAAGAATAATTTTACAATAAAGTGGGAGGACAAAAAGAAACCCACTCGTTGCCCTGGTTACGCCTGGTGGTCACCATCGGGCTGGAAGACAGGTGGATCCGCTGTTGCTGCTCCGATATCTGGCCACACAAAACCAGCTGGGTCAGACCCCAGAAAGAGCAAGTGCCACAAAGGAGGCTTCACTTAGGAACTAAAACCAGCATATCATAAATAAATAGTTAAGGTAATTAAAAGATAGTGATAATAGCTGAGATAACAATAATATATTGAACACGGAGAAACCATTCAAGTAGCCAGACTGCAACCCTTAAACCAAACAAGGACCGGGGTTGCAATCCTTCGCCTGAATAGAAACCCGCCTCAATTATTATTGATAAGGTAACAAGACAATAAACGAAGAGAGGACACAGAACTGCTCCGGAAGCCAGGTTACAACCCTTAAACCAAACAAGGACCGGGGTTGTAACCCTTCGCCTGAACAAAACTGGACCCCTGATCTTTATTGTTAAGGCCAGCATAATAATCATGGTATTGAAGTAAAGGTAAAACATGACGAGCATGACAGGGGGTTACAATAAGACAATAAACGAAGAGAGGACACAGAACTGCTCCGGGAGCCAGGTTACAACCCTTAAACCAAACAAGGACCGGGGTTGTAACCCTTCGTCTGAACAGAACTGGACCCCTGATCTTTATTGTTAAGGCGAGCACAATAAGCAGGACGATATATGATAAGATAACCATGGAACTATTCAGATAGCTAAGTTACAACCCTTAAACCAAATAAGGACCGGGGTTGTAACCCTTCATCTGAACAGAACTTGGTATCCCATCATTTATCGATACAAGAAATCATGTCATGATACAATCTTGTACAGGATCAGGATAAGACTAAGCTGGAATAAACTTTATCCAATCAATCACGGCCAATCAAGAGTACGGCTTGATACTTTAACTAACTAGGGTTATCACAGGCCTAGTTACTAGCAAGATGCAATAAGATTATCCCAACAGCCACAAGCCCTGCAGACCATCCGATTATCTAGGTCGAATGTCTATTTAGGAAGAATACAACACATGACTGTGTGCTGGAAATGTGCCCTACTCGTCGGTAGGCTACAAGTCCACTGAATGCGCCCAGATAACGGGATTGCCTGTAGTTGGGAATCTCTTCATGACTACTGAATTATTCTAGTTAATTAGCCTTAGTCAATTTCAGTAGGTACCCCTGACCGTGGTACTCAGGGATCCCCATCCTAGACATGATGTAAGACAGTACTAGTTTATTCGTACAAACGCAATCGCCCACGGTGTGCAGACCTTTCATACTTGTCATATCAGTTTACTTGTCAAGAGTGCGCCATCGCGGGCCACTATCGTGTTCTATTCTTATATTATCATGAATGAGAAAGATTGTATAAAATAACTAATAACATATTCTTGAAGCCAAGGAAAAGATCTACAACTTTCATGTTTTGAGTTTTTCAAGATTCTAGCTACAAAACAACTTAAACAGGCAAAAATAGTAAATTCCTGCACAATCGGCGCATGGGATTCCTGCACGAATCGGCGCATGGGATTCCTGCACAAATTGGCGCATGAGATTCCTGCACGAATCGGCGCATGGAATTCCTGCACAAATCGGCGCATGAGATTCCTGCACGAATCGGCGCATGGGATTCCTGCACGAATCGGCGCATGGGATTCCTGCACAAATCGACGCATGAGATTCCTGCACGAATCGGCGCATGGGATTCCTGCACAAATCGGCGCATGAGATTCCTGCACGAATCGGCGCATGGGATTCCTGCACGAATCGGCGCATGAGATTCCTGCACGAATCGGCGCATGGGATTCCTGCACAAATCGGCGCATGAGATTCCTGCACGAATCGGCGCATGGGATTCCTGCACAAATCGGCGCATGAGATTCCTGCACGAATCGGCGCATGGGATTCCTGCACGAATCGGCGCATGAGAAACTCACGTTGCGTCTTCAATACATGCGCGTAAGAAACCTACGCGCATGATACGCTCGGAGTTAAGGAATGCGTTGCCGGAACTTCACGGCGCATGGCCTCCCGGCGCATGGCCTCCCGGGCGCATGAGGTTCCCGGCGCATGGGGTTCATCGTCCCCAAACAGCAAGTTCAGCCATGAAAGTTCCGAAAACTTGTAATGGCCATAACTTACTCATTCGGAGTCGAAATCAAGCGAAACAAAAGCCAAAACTGAATGAAATTGAATTCTCTACAACATAGAACCATTAGTTTTCAAAAATAACCAAGTTTTAGAGATCAAAACCAAGAAAACTAAATAAGAAGGAACTTAAAACTTAGATCTACAAAAATATAACCATCAAAACCGAAAACTTCCAGTTCTAAAGAGGCTTAGAATCTAGTAAGGAAGAGAATGGAACAATAAAACATAAGATCCATCATGAAGCAAGTTTGCACTTGCCTAAGCTCTCTCTCTCTCTCTCTCTCCTGGTAGGTGTAGAAGTAAATGTGGAGAAGAAGAAGAATAATGAAGAGAGAGAAAGAGGAGGGGTTAATAAATGGGGATGGTGGTAGGTAGGAGGGTTCACATTTTTGGTTCATGATGAACCAAGGCAACCCAAGCCTAGCCGAACCAACCCAAAATAAACCGAGCCAAGCCAAGAGATATGCAATACAAAATAAAATACGTACACGTATTCTAAGATACGTAATACGAACTACAGGCATTACAATTTATGAACTCAAGCAAGCTTCTCGTCAAAGGTACTTCAAGTGATTATCTTGTTTTGTTTTGAGATGAACACTGTTGAAGATTGTGTGTATCACAAGTTCAGTGGGAGTAGGAATAATTTTCTGGTTTTGTATATTGATTAAAGTATTCAATGCAAACCAGGTGACACCTCTCGTTAAATAAGACAAATTTGGTTTCAATCAAGTGCCCTAAGGTTAGCCTTAAAATTAAGAAAATTCAATAGATTTTTCCTTCATAATGAGTTGTAGGAAGTCTAATGTATGCTCAAGTATGTACGCGTCAGGATATTGCGTACATATTAGGATGTTAGGCAGATATTTAAGCAAATATGGATGAATCATTGGATAGCAGTCAAACTACTTAAGTAATTAATAGAGAACATGAAATTATATGCTCTTTGTAGGAGATCGGGTAATTCTGGAGATCATAAGGTATTCCGACTCCGATTTTGTTGGATGCCAACATAGCAGGAGATCCACATCAGGTTATGCTGACTAATGGAGGTATATTTGGGTGAGTATCAAACATGCACTCATAATTTCTTCCACCATGAAAGTAAGGTTTATAACATGCTGTGGGGTATCTATTCAGGGAATATGGTTGCAAAATTGTCACAAGGCTGCGCCTACAGTACGGTGTTGAAAGACCACATAAAATTATGGTGTGACAATAAATCAACAACACTGTATTCCAATAACAACAAAAACTTGTATAAGTCAAGGATATTGACATAAAGTTTCTAGTTGTGAAGGAAAGAATTCAGAATTGTTATAGTGTCCATATAGCACATTAGGACAAACTCAATGTTAGCGGATCTGCTCACAAAAGCATTATCACCCAGGGTCTTTCATGGGCATACTGCTCATATGGGTGTTAACTAAGAATATGGCAATATAGTGGGAGTTTGTATTTTATGAATTTAGGTGATATTTGGTTTTGGACACATTTATGTATTAAACTATTTTGGATATTTATCTGATCAGATATATGAAAATTCAGTTCATTCTGTTTTCATTATGTTAAAGTATTGATCTCATTAAAGTTAAGGAGGACCAGTTGGAAATAGATATGTATTGATCATATTGCATGTAATTTCCATGCTACGCATTCATGATTGATCTATGTCGTTTAGCTATATTGGTATATGTGACCATTGATGGTTTAGTTATGCTATATGTGACGAATGCCGCTTTGATCCTATGTTGATATGGTTAATGGACGAGATTGTCCGGATATACCCTAAGGATTAAGATAGCAATTTATGAGCTCACTAAGGTTAACACAATTATAAGGTTACATATGTGGCCCAGTGGAAGATTGTTGAAATTATTCAATAATTAAGGGGCTACACATGTAAAATTAATTGTGTTTAGGCTATCTAAATAATTAAGCCAAATTAAAGTGGTCTATTTGGAAATTGGCTTAAGGGTATAATAGTCATGGAATTAATGTGTAGATACCGGAGATAATTCTAATTTGATGAGGGGCCAAATTAGAAATATCAACACATATATAAATATGTGTATTCATTAGGGTTATGGTCCCCAACTTATACGGCAACCAAAAGAGAGTTCTTTCTTTTTTCTCTTCTGCATCCCCATCAACAGAAAGAGAGGGACAAAGGATTCGGATTCACCTTTGTCATTAAGGGTTGTAGCAAGTTGGAAGATCGAACCCAATAAAGAGACGATCGCTTCAAGATCTATCAAGCCTAGCAATGGATTCAGGTACGCTTCCGCAATTTAATTTATGTTCTTCATCTCATGAATCGACAGGGTACAATAAATCTCTAACATCAAACGCCAAGTTAACTGCTACCAGCTACTCATGCATGGAGCAATAAGAGCTTGCCATTTGGCTGACTGCATTAATGATAGGCATTATGCCTAACGAAGCAGCCAACCATTACGACATTAATGAAAGACTTTGAGTCTTTTCATGTAGCCTACCGTCATGTGTCGCTTACGTGATGTTCTTAATTGATGGGACTGCATGTCAACCCCATTAATGAAGATGACGCATTAAAGCGTACCATGTCAGTTGAAAAGTTCTAGCGACTGGAGCATTCATACTAGATAATTGGCTCCAGCGGCTGGAGCGTTCCCACTGAAGCATTGCCTCCAGCGGCTGGAGCTCTTAGGCTTTTATCAGAGAGATGCTAGTCTGCTTCTGGTGACTGGAAGCATGTAGTAAGGCTGACTTGGTGAATGCTTCTAGCCATTGGAGTTAGTTGACTACTTCTAGCGGTTGGAGTTGGTTGCCTACTAATTACAACGGGATACTACTTTCTTTCTGTTAGCGGTATTAAATATGTTTAGCTTTCAGGGATTTCGTCCCTGAATCCCCACGAGGAGCATTGTTCTGTCGTTCCTCGTTCGCTGACCGGACAATGGAACCCCCGACAACTTTGCGTAGAGTAATATATCATGGAATATTCGAATATCACAGGATCGAAACTTTGCTTTTTTTTAGCACCAACACATACCTCATGTATAAATTTCAGTTCGAATTTCACTACATTCCCAAAACTTTTCTTCCTATATCAAAGATCTCAAGCATGTACTTGTCCAATGCAATCAAAATTTAAACAATTACCTTCTTAGAAACAAGTAGCAATCACTTCAAAAAAGGTAACATGTCATGTAATTGAATATATGATAAACATTAACATGTCATGTAATTGAATCTATTCTACTATATATTGCCAAAAGTTAGGTTTTACCGTATAACTTTTTTTTTTCTTTCAAAAATACCCTTGGATGTCTATTCCAATACAAAAAATAATATATTCTATTCGGGGTAGTTAGGTACTTACAATATCTAACTTTTAGTATTTCAATATATTAGTTTTGTCTTTTGCTCTTTTTAAGTATATACAAAGTTAATAATTAAAAGACAACTTTGAGTGTCTTTTATTTTTTTCAAGTACATGCAAGTTAAGTTAATTATAAGACAATTAAAATACGTGCAACGTACGTACATATATACTAGTATATGATAAACATGACAATGGGTTGAGAACAACAATTCGACTTAGGGCTAGAAGAAAGAGAATTCTTTAATAAATTCTCCACGTTAATGACAATAAAAGGAAATTATGTAATATTATAATCATTAGTTGATACTGAATTCCTTGACAACGTCCCAAAACGATCGGTTAGGTTAGGCTCAATCAATCACTCCCATCTTATTTGTGTTAGGTTACTAAACTATTTAGGCATCTATTTCCTGAGGCTAAAAGGAGCGGAGAGTGGACGGGTGGCCTAATTCCACGCCACAAGTTTGGTGCCCTCATGAGATTTGTTTGTTGGTTTTGAGGATACATGCACCCTCTCCTTCAACTAGATTGCACTACTCTGTATATCTTTTTGTGGTCCATCAATTAAAATATTATTATATATTTGACACAATCAAAAGTTTCGTCCACGGAGTACTGTCAAAGTTCCGCCCTCCTGCACCATCGGATCGGAGGGTTATGTGGAGCTCGTGCGCGTGTCCACTCTATCCAACGGTCGAAGGTAACGAGGCTCCTGATCCTGACTCTTTTATATATACTAGTCACCTTCAAATGCGTTGCATGTATAAAAAAAATCAATGATAGTATTAATAAGTTTATACAAACTTAAATTATATTATAATAAAATATAATTTTAATATATTTTAATATGATTTGTTATGATTATTTTTTAAATTATGGATATATGTTTAATTAGATAATATTATGTAGTCAGTTTAAACATAATTTTAAATATTCTAGTATTTGGTGGTTTTTAATTTTTTTTTTTTTTTACGTGAAGAGAGAGTTCAGTTATCTACACAGAAGATAAGACACTACAAGAAAAATATCATTTTATGACGGGTAAAAACCGTCATATATGACAATTTATGACGGCTTCTTTGAAGCAGGCAACCGTCATAAACACGGGTGCTATAAAAGTTTAGAAAAACCGTTATACTTGACTTACACTTATGTGACATTTTGTATTTATTAAAAACGACATAATTAAGTCAATTATATATAACATTAAATTTGAAAACGATATTAATATAATCATTATATATAACATATCTATCCTAAAACGTTATGAATAGATTATATACATAACGTTTACTAAAATGATCTGGTTCTGAAACTATTCAAAAAGCGTTCATGAAACGTTATAAAATGAACTTATACATGACACTTTATAACGTTCTATCATTGCCATTCGCACACACATATATATCACATGTCAATGCTCATAATTCAATGCGTTATAAAAATCATATTAATTTCCCGAGACAACAAAAATATGAAATTTAACTAACATTTGAAATATTTCATTAAAAAATATCCAAATATCACATCTTCTTAATTACATTTCAAAACATATCACTCTTTTTCCAACTTTTGTTTCACTAACATATCACCATTACATTTCAAAATCCAAAAATATATACATCTTTCCCTTTTAGGGTAGCCGGCCTCAAAATATTGAAACATTGCATTCACCAACACCAAATAGTGACATCCCTTCAAAAGCCAACATTGTATATCCCTTCAAAACTGTCAACACATAAGTTAAAAGGAGAAACTTGATAATAAAAAAAGGTACAAAATAAAATGTAACTAATCTTCAGCACCAAAATTCCTTCATATATCGCAAACGACATAGCATGCAAAGTTACGTACCTAGACCACCAAACTCATCGTCTCGTACTATCTGCACATTAATTTGCAAACAAAAAACGAGAAATTATAATATAAACAGAGAATGGTATGAAAATATGAAAACTGAGAAAATATCCAATAAGCTAATAAGTTATAGTTATAGTCTAACAATAGTTCAGTCCAAAAACATAAATTATCCAATAAACTGAGAAGTTACTCCACATGCAAATTGCCATGCATGCAGTAGTTTGTAATAATGAGATTCACATCACTCTCCTGAAACAATGAGAAATGAACTTATGCACAGGTTAGTAAACCATCCAGATCAACAACAATGAACTTCATGTAGACAAATTAATGATTAATCAAAAAATAGATTTCCAACTTAATTTGTGTTCCTCCATCTAACATGGGCTGTCAACTTCCTCAGAATAAGCTGAAGAGGAAACAAATCCATTATTTGAATCAAAAGATGGATATGCATAATAAAGACAAGGAAGAATAAACTTGCTGGAACCAAACTCCTGCTTTGAGATGCATCCATTGATATTCATTATCTCAACATTTACATCTACATGCCTCCCCACTTCTCGATGAGCCAATTCAAGTATAATGCTGACATTTCTATGACTATCCTCTCATGTCGACAATATCCCAATCAAGTAAATACATAATATGAGTATAATTTCACCCATTGAGAATATCTTCTTTTTTCCAACTGAACATACAGTTATGGGAAACTGAGAACAACTTATAAGGAAAGTTGATGCGTTCTACTTGTAGAAAATTATTCGATCAAGTTGAGAGATTGGAGGTACAAAACAACATAAGTGTCTTTCCTGAAGATAGGAGAAAGCAAAATATTACATCTGTAAAAGGAATACATACACAATATCTTGAAAAAAGATGAAACTTCATGTCCGACAATGGTCAACCATAAGCATTAAAATGTTCTGCTCACCATCAACATGCAGAGGCAACTGGATGTAGTGTAAGTAGTTAAAACTATTAGGGTCTCAGGAAGTAGGTTTTAGAAAATTACCAATACTAAAACTTTTGACCTCAGCATACTACATGTATTACCAACAATTTTTTGTGTAAAGCATTGTATAGACTTTCCCTCAAGTCTCATATAACTTGTTAACTCAAACATGCAATTGAAAAATCTTCCCCATGTTTGCACTAGAAAAATATAGTAATAAAGATTATTTTCTATCATCCCATAAAAAAAATGATTTATTCAACAAAATTTAGCACATGTGAGGAAATACCTCATGGTCTGAATAAAATACCTCTTGGTGCAACTCAGCGGACTTTTTAATTTTTTATCTCATCAACACGTCCATAAATCATAGCCTACAAGCAACATAGAACCTCCAAAGTCCCACTACCAAAATTTACTGATTTAGCGACGACAATATCCGTCGCCGATCCGTTGCTAAACCAGTTTAGCGACGGATCACTGACGGATATTGACCAAAAAATCTGTCGGCAAACAGCTCATCGCTAAATCTATCCGTCGCTAGGTTGTCGCCAGGCGACGATTTAGCGACAGATTTTCATCAGCCTTATTCGTACAACTAGCGATGACTTGCCGACGATTTTTGGTCAAATCAAGTATCATAAAGTGAGTTATACAGCATATTACTGACGGATATGTCCATCGATAATCCATCGGTAAAGCGTATCAGAGAGTATCGGGTCCGTCGCTAATCCGTCGGCAACTTGTCAAAAAACGTGTATCAGAGAGTTTCTGATACGCAAAGTCCGTCGCTAATTCGTCGCTCTTCGTCGCCACCTCGTGATGGATTAGCGACGGAATAGCGGCGGTAGATCCTTCGATCCTATTCTGGAAATGTTTGACCTTTCTAGAACCTTGGCGACGGATATTCCGTCGCTAATCCGTCGAAAATAGTCGCTATTCAGTCGCGATGTTGGAGACAGATTATTCGTCGCTAAATCTTTACCGATATCTAGCGACGGAGTAGTGACGACCTATCCGTCGCTAAGGTTCTGTTTATCTTTCATATCTCCAGAATCTTGCCGACGGATAAGCCGTCGCTAGGTAGTCGCTATCCGTCGCAAACTGGAAATTCTTCAGTTAGCTACGGATATTCCGTCGCTCAGTTTTCGGGAGTGGTCGTTATGTAGTCGCTAGTCCGTCGCTAACTGGGAATTTTTTGAATTTTTTTGTATAAAACAGAGCATTCCCTATTCACACAACATCCGAAACATCGAAAAATCACAATATACAATCACACAAACCAATATGTAATCCAATATACATCACACATCAATATATAATCCATCACAAATATGCATCACACAAACCAACATAAAATACACACCAATTATCCAAAAATTAACCATTATCCAAAACATTCATCAAAATCTTATATCCGTCGCTATAATATCCAAAATTCTCACAAATATTCAACATTTAAAAACTATTCAAATACAATACATCAAGGAGGAGGAGGAGTTCGATCGTCCGCTGGTGGTACTCCCTGCTGCGCCCGACGTAAATACACATCCACCATGTATGGCGGCAATCCGTCGAAGACATGGTCTGGAAGTTGGCGTAGCTGCTCTGGCGACATCAGGTCAAGAAGTGCCGTCATAGTAGGAGGCAGTACCAGAGGGGCAGCAGGGTTAAAAGAAAGACGTCCGGCGAAAGAAGGACTGACACCAGCAGTAGACGGACTGGCAGCAGCAGTAGACGGACCGACAACAGTAGATGGAGGCAAAAAGTACGTGGCCAATTGCTCTCGCAAAGACGATACTGCCTCATGCATATACGCAAGCTGTGACCTCACATCATCGTCTTCCGGGGATGCGGGAGGAGGTGGGGGCGATAGAAATCTCTGAACCACCGCATGCAACGGCGCCAGGGAGCCGACTCTGTACAGGCGTCCTTTCCTAAAGCCGTCGACGGTATCTACGAACAAGTCGTCATTGTGAGCGGCCATAGAAGAGGGCGTCCGAACGGGCATCATTTTGTCGACATCCTCGGCAGCAGATGGCTGAGCCCGACTAAGGGCCTCACGATACGCAGCCTATCAAATGAATGTGTTTATACTCTAAGTTTACCTAAGTTGTAATCTAAATCCTATGTTTTCTTAAGTTATAGTCTGAATCCTAAGTTTACCTAAGTTATAGTCGGAATCCTAAGTTTACCTAAGTTATTGTCAGAATAATTTTAATTCTAACATAAATCTCATAAACGTAAGTACTTACATCAGTCTCCTTGGCCCTTTCGTCGACGAAGCTCCTGTCCTTCCGCCTCTTGTGCGTATGCTAGAATATATCGTACATGGTGACCGATTTTGCCTCTTTTCCCTCCTTCACCATCCGTTGGGTACGCATACGAAATATTCGTAGAATTTAATTAACTCCGTATATTAATAATACCGAATTATATAGTGGAATGAATTTGCGGTATCTCACCAGATCAGCAAGCGTCGCTGCATGGGGCCTTGATCCCCCTATATGAAGCCCCACGGCCCGTCGGTTTGCCTTCGCTTTCTTCGATTTCTCCTTGTACGCAGGAGTATCCATCTTATCTAAGACCTGCTCATAATAGTCCTGCCGGATCCAATTCGGCTTCGAATGTCCCGTTCGAAGGTCATGCATCGCGGCCCGTATCTTCTTCCCGGCGGTGCTTCTGTAGGTCCTGGGATCGCCTCCTCACGATAGAGGGGCCACCAGAACATCCTCTGACATACAAATTCAATTATCACGTAATTAAAAAAATGGTTGATTAAAGAGTAACTAATAATTAACCACAAGATATATATATATATATATATATATATATATATATATATATATATATATAAAAGTTTTTTTTTGCGATGGTCTCTAGGGTTTCGGGAGAGGCGATCGCGAGGGAGACGACACAAGAGCTTGGGTTTCCGATATGGGACCCTGGGCTTGGAGAGTCTTCCAAGGAAGATGGAGAACCATCCATTGAAGAAGGAAGAGAAGTCGACGGAGGGTGGACAACGGTGAGACGTCGAGATAGAGGAAGGGGAAATCGGATGTTAATGCCAGAGCATAGACAAGTTATTAGAGAAGACATGGGGAGGAGGCTGGACAGACAACATGTGGGATGGAGACTGGACCAACAACCCAAAAGTGCTCCGACACAGGGGACCCTGAGGGGGAACAAGACGACACCGCCTGGATCTGATCGTTCGAGTTATGGACGCAATGAAAATCCAATGGGGAATAAAGAAACAGGGCAGCAGGCTTCTTTGAGAGACAAAGGAAAATCGAAGATGGGGGAGAACCCTCCTAGCAAGTCCTGGGCGGAGTTCTTCACAACCGATACGAGGAAGACGATAAATCAGATGAATTATATTGCACCTAGGATTGTGGGTTCGGGGGCCAGGGCTTCGTTTACAGAAGCAGATTTTTCAGAAACAAAGGAGTACTGGAAAAATACCATCATCCTGTACGTCTTGGGTAATCGACCATTCTACAATCATATTAAGGCGTATGCCGAACGTGTCTGGCATCCTCAGAGCAGCATGGAATTCGTTTCCCAGAGCAATGGCTTCTATTTTGTCAGGTTCAGGATGGCAGTGGATATGGAACGGATAGTTCAGGCAGGTCCATGGACCTTCGATGGTCGTCTGATTATAATGAAGGAGTGGACCCCGAAAACGTGATACGAGCGTGAAGTTTTGAGATCGGTGCCTATATGGATACGATTTCCAGAATTACCTCTACTCTACTGGAGTAATCAAATGATTATGAAGCTTGCCATCTTGATTGGGATTCTAATTAAAGCAGATAAGAGGACGACGACAAGAGCTATGACAGGGTTCGCCAGGGTCTTTGTTGAAATTGAAGCTGGACAATCTCTTCCATCCTACATTGAATTCAAAGTCCCCTTAGGAGAGGTATTTGTTCAAAAAGTAGAATATGAATGGGTTCCCCCTACTTGTAACCATTGTCGATAATTCGGACATCCTTCGAAAGAGTGCAAAGCGGAGAAGAATACCACAGAGGAGGTGAATAAAGATAGCTCCGGACCGGATCTAAACCCGAGGGGAACAGCCAATAACCTAACCAAACCACAAGGAGGTGAAGGCACCCGGATAGTTAATCACATAGATGGCATGGATCTTGAGATTGACATTGGCTTGGAAAATGTACCATCACAAGGAAAAGAACCTGAAAGCCAGGTACACACAGATATGATCCAGAAAAAAGAGGCGACATCACAAGTCGAGAAGACTGGACCAACCATGATATTCAAAGCATCTTTGGACGCGAAAGGAAAGACTCGAGGGGTGGGCAAAAGCAAAAGCTCAAAGGAGAGTACATCAGTTCGAGAGATCACAAGCCAATAGAGAATGAAGGAAACACAGGTTTTGCAAATTGAAGGCGGGAAAAGCCGCAAGAGGCATGCAGGATTCTCCACGGAGGATATTAACAAGCCTATTACTATCCAAAGCGAGTCGAGCTTGGCCCTCTGCTTAGATAACCCTCGCTGGAGACACATGATGATCAGCCAAGAAGCAGCTAACAATTGTAGAAGCATAGAATTTCAGGCGCATCTACAGGTCAGAATTCCTATGCGCCAAACATTACATGCGACAGGGAGCTCTAACGAAGTACTTGGTATAGCAAAGAACAGCAAAAGTATAGACATCAAAAGGATTTTTATTTCATAAAAAAGTCTATTACATGTCTAAAAAAAGGCTTTACAAAGGAGAATTTCTATAAAAAAAGATCCTAAGACTACAGCCAGGCGCAGCAAACTGCCATGCGCCTTCCGCCAGGCATATCATCAGTCAGGCGCATCACTTCAGCGTCTCAGTTAGGCGTATCTATTTCAGCGTCTCAGTCATACGTATCTATTTTCAGCGTCTCAGTTATGCGCATCATGAAGTCTCAGCATATGCGCTCTACTTCGACCCGATCAAGTGGTTCGACTAATGAAGCATTTATTGAGCAGAACTAGGGTGGGCGATCAACCCCACTCTAGCTGGAGGAAGAGCTCTCCAAAGCCCAAGGAAGAGGAGAGCACCGCAACCCCGATCTGTGGCTAAAGGAGCAGCTTTTAACACAACCAGAGTGGGCAACACCCCACCCTTACAGGAGAAAGAGCTCTCCAAAGCCCAAGGAAGATAGGAGCACCACAATTCCGATCTGCGGCTCTTTCAGTATAACGGAGACGGGGCTCGAGCATCCCGATCTTTGGATGCAACATACACCTTCCGCCTGCCTCAGAAGCCCTCGATTCCAACTTTTGGATGTAACAGTCACCTTCAAGTGCATGAATGAAGACAATTCGTCGCATCTTCACCCTCGGAAGCATCTTGTCAACAGAATGTGCTTGAGCAAATAAGTTTATTCGGGAATACGTGAGAGAATGAGAAGCAAACTCTCTCCTTACTGCTATTTATAGGCCGGTCAAATCAAACCCATGCGCCAAGTGGCGGGCTCTCCGAATCCTGTGCAATGAATTTGCATTTATGGTGATGAACCTGACGCTTCGAATTCGGCCAAGTCAAAACGGCTATTTTAAGCACTCGAGGAACGCAACGGTCGGACCAATAAAGATGCATCATGCAAATGGATATGCCGGTCAGATACCGCGCATCCTACAGACGCGCCAGTCGCTACTAAGCGCCCTGTATGGATGTGCCCAACAAAGCACAGATCCATACGTCCTAATCAATATGTACCCATACGCCTAGTGGAACGCAGATCAATGCGTCCGCTCAACAGCCCATCGCCCATCAAAGAACATTAAATACTGAAGTCCTGACACGACAGCAGCCATGTCTCGATGACAGAGCAGCAATAGCTTTTACAGAAAATGAAGTGCCGCTGACGTCAGTGTCATCAATAATCTCTTCCGGCGGTTACAAGCCACGTGGCCACCCAGCCATTCGCATGCGCCTCTGCGGCCATGCGTCCAAACCTCTGCATGCGCTTCAAGAGCCATACGCCTCTGACCTTCCTCTGATCCCTAAAAACAAAAGTCGGGTTGCTACTGAAGCCTCGCATGCGACTCAAAAGCCATGCGCCCAGACTGGTTCGTAACTCCTGAAGGTTACGAGCTAAAGTCTTCTCATGCGCCCAATCCCAGGCGTATCCTATCAGATTACCCTCCACCAAATCCGAGATCTTTGAGCTACGGACACGCGCCACGTGTCCTTTGAATCAATTCAGCCTACGAAGGGGTGCTAATCACCCATGATCTCAGTAACAGAAAGATTCTCTCCCCTGCTACGTGCCAGCCTAGAAAAGCAGCATGATGGATTCAACCCACAAATGATGGTGCATCGTCCATGCGCCTCCCGCAGCTTCAACCATGTGGCATCCCCACGTACAGGCGCATCCTACATATGCGCGCATGAGCAGCCAACCTGCTGCTTATAAATAGAGGGATCATTTCCTTCTTCCACAGACACCTACGGACAGAGACCTTCATACAGACAGTGAGAGAGGCAGATACAAACACTCAACATCTTCTTCCTCTCCGCAAGCTCAAACACCCAGAGTAACTCAGACCTTCAGAGAACCGAGAATCGTCGTCAGATCGTCAACGGAGTCAACGTATTACCACTCGCTCCATCGACACAGGGACCCAGATAAACAAAAGTGTACTCCTAGGACTACATCTAAGTCCTATATTGTAACACTATTCTGTTTGTAATTGAAATTGCATCAAAAGATTTTAATGGCAAATAAGCTGGCGACTCTGCTGAGGACATCTTTCTCCTCCGCTGAGAAAGCTGTGTCACAATATGACGATGTGAAGGTCGGCTCCGCCCACAAGATGCTGGTCGTACGTCTCAATCAACAAGCATATGAGGAGTTCATCTCTGAAGGCAGTACAAGTCCTTCGAAGCGGCTGCCGAAGCCGAAGAAGACTCGCCAAGCCTGGGTGCGCAATGTCGATGCTTCTGGCACCACCACCGAAGGGGATGCGCCGATGTAGCCTACCCTTCCCGCTGATGTCCTCAACAGCTAAGATGCGCCCACTGGTGCAGCGCATCTCTCGAAGAAACGTGGGGCTGACCACATTCCCCAACCATCTCCCTCTCAGACGAGGAAGATACGTCGACGGAGCAAGGGCGCAGCCAACGTCCTGTACATTACCTCTGATGCACCACAGAAGGCATCTGTCTTTGACAGACTCACTCGCTGTCATAGCAAGGAGAATTTGGACTCTGAGTACTATGCGCCCCAGCGGGCTGGTATGAAGAAGTCAAAGACAGCACGGGCCATGCGCCTCGAACGTATTATGCCAGCAGTGAGCCAGAGGCATGCGCTCACAATCATGCACGCTACCAATGGTAAACCGTACAAGGTTGACTCGGGTGCTTCTGCGTCACGAACGAGCCGACCTTCAAAGTCCTTGTCATACTTGGGCACATCTGCTGCGTTCGCAACCAAGTAGTGCAAGATAAACTCAGTGGTCTTGAACTCCCGCTCCTATATTGGTTGTGCGTCTGAGGCTGGTTCAAGTCACTTTAAATATTGTTCCCCTACTATTGATCTAGGCGCATCTTTTGTATCGGATCAGGGGGTACAGCATTCACTTGACCACCCCGACGCTTGGCCTTGCCATGCGCCTGATGGGGGTGTGAAGGTGGCACTCTCCTCCAACGATATGCATAACGTGATTGTAATGCCCTGAATCCGTTACGGAGCACGGTGCGGGCTAGCGGCCGAATGGCCGAGTCGGATGAGAATTGGGGAAACTTTACCAGGATCGCGGGATAATAAATTGAGATCCTTTCCTCGTTATGGATTGGACTCTTTTGAAATGATGCCCAAGATGCAGTGGCGCGCATCTTGGGGGAAGAGTTCTATATAAGAGTCGCTTGCCCCGAGACCGTTGCCCTGCTGGTTTTCGATGTCGCTTTTGCTGTTGGCTTTTGTATGCGTTTTCGTGATTGTTTTCAATGAATGTTTTCATGGATTTACTTTCACCGTCTACGCATTTCATATCGAATAACTGAGAGAAAGAGAAGAAGTATGCTGACCAGATGTTGGTGCCAATGCAGGTGCTAACGCGGTGAACCTTGGGTGACGTTGCGTGGAAGACCTCTTTCTCTCGGCAATTCACCAACAAGTGAGTGGCTTTGATCCTTCGACGATCCTTGATCTTCGCGCATAACAATGGTAGACTTGTTATTGCGTTCGCTGCTTAATAAAAGATGCCTAGTAATAATACGGGAAAGATAATGAAAGATAAATTATCACGTGGCTAGGCTTATGTTGCAAATCGAATGATGCTCGTATGCTATATGAATTGTTTAACAGGTGATGCAAAGACCCAAGTATTGGGCGGTAAGTATATCGAACTTCGGTTCGAAAGAATGAGTTAAACATGAATAGTCCCTTGGTTGGATGAACGAATATGCGAGCCTATGGCTCAAAGTAAGATAGGAAAATGGCAAGATAAAATGAGAACTACGACTATGTGTGGAAGATGCTATTATCATGCATGTCATGTCCCTTATTAGTTAAGTTGCATTGCATGCATGGTCATGGACAACTTGTATACAAGGTAGTTCCTCGAACGGTACTCCGAGGCCACGGAACCGATTCGGCCTAGGAGGAACACCGTGCTGAAGTAGTAGCACAGTGCTGAAGTAGTAGCACGGTCTTTCGGGAACCTTCCGGATGGGCTAGCTACCCACCGAAGAAGGGGAGCCGTCCGACCAAGATGTCCCAGATGGCGTGTAGTCAGTGACCTTCATATAGACAGGTGGCATAGCTAACATTGTCTTATGCAGGCAGAGTAAGTGGTATTCATAAATATGTACAGGGATGGCTATCGACCGTGGGTAAGATTCACCAAATTGGTGATTAATATGAACTGCTTATGTTAGATCAACATGAATTGCTTATGTTTCTAACATCACTGTATGCTCCTTATATTTCTCATCAAATATATGAATTGTTAATGGACCCTAAGGCAAGATAGAAAGAATACAAATCAATAGTGAACATTCATATAATTTTTACTACTGTTGATTTATGGTGAGATTGGTTACGGCCGCTCACCAGTACATATGTGGCAATGTACTGACCCTCGTCTCCACAGGTGCCGGGAACCTAGTGGATAATCATAGACGCTGAAGGCTTGCTGTCCGACTCTTTAGAAGCTTCGTACATCTTGAAGTTTCCACTTGAAGAAGAAGGCATTTTGCTGAAGGTGGTTATTGTCGCATTATTAATAAAGGGATATGATGTATGGAACAAGTTGTATCTCATTTCAATATTTCTGCAATGTTGTAGCCAAGTTTGGCCTTTCATCTCGGCTGTTTGAGAGCCTTATGTTTATGCAATGTAATTTCAAAGATATCAATAAAGAACTATTTCAGATCATATTTGTGTTGCCAAAACTTCTTTATCATCCGCTGCGAATCTCTATTCAAAATGTCTCTTTTATAAAAAGGAACACGAGCACGCCTTGTACAAGTGCAATTCCAGACTTGTACGGCATCACGCCTTAGCGAGGACGAACGATTCGGCGTGAATCTAAGCGGAGGCGAACGATTCCCGAATCGGGGCGTGACAGTTTGGTATCAGAGCACGGCTTTACATCCTTGGGAATTTCTTGGTTTTAAAGATTTCAAAAATGACACAAGCTTTATTGCTTCTCGAACAACTTTGGTTTTAAATGTCCCGAAATGAGATGTTCCATACAATAAGTCCATAAATATATTATGAGACTAACAAGCTCCTCTGTTTTGCAGAGATGACAAAGGCGGGTGCGACAAACAACGCGAGTAGCTCAAGGGTGGTAGCCTCAACCGACCCTATGGAGAGGATGCTGGCTATGATGGAGAGCCAGCAGAGGCAGAACGCGAAGCAATTCGAGGCCCAACAGAAGCAGCTAGATACCCTGCAACAGTTGGTCCGAACAGTGGTGAACAATGGGGCTCAAGGCACTCCAGTCTCACGAGAGAGCGAACTGGTGGAGGCAGAGGAACCCCCGACAGCTAAGAAAACTACTGCTGTGGCCGACATTACAAAGTTTAAGAAGATCTGTAACAAAGAATTCAAAGGGACAGAAGAAGCCACCATTGCTATGGATTGGCAAGTTGAAGTGGAAGATCACCTGGAAGCTTTGGGTATTGTTGGATCCAAGAGGGTCTTATGTGTGAAACTACTGCTGGTTTCCAACGCACACTACTGGTGGCAAAGTCAGAAAAGAATTCTAGCAGGAGTGAATGGAACAACGAAAATCACTTGGCTGATGTTCTGCGAGGCATTTCTGGCTCAGTACTTCTCTTCGACTGAGCAGCGAGCTAAGGAATTGGAGTTCCAGAAGCTCGAACAGGGGAACATGACGGTGAAGGAGTATGAGGCAGAGTTTTCTAGACTGTCTCAGTATGCGATCACGAAGTTTACTGACGAAGCATCTAAGGCTCGTCGGTTTGAGCAGGGCTTGAGGCCTGCTCTGAAGGCTCAAGTTGTGGTTCAGAAATATAAGACTTTTCAGGAGTCTTATAAGCACGCGAAGGAATTGGACCCACACTATCCTGCGACGGCGCCAGTGCAAGCGTCGGTGCAGAATCTGCATAACAAGAGACCGAACAACGGGGGCAGATATGAGGCGCCTAAGCGTCAGAACCACGGTGGCTTTCAACGACCCAACCAGGGTGGACCATTCTGCAACAAGTGTCGCAACAAAGGGCACTTTGCTAACGAATGTCAGGTGCTAGAGGGTGGATGCTTCAAATGTGGTCGCATGGGCCACGGATTCAGAGACTGTCCAGGGAGGGGCCACCAGAACCCTCCGAGGCAGCAGCATCACCAACAATATCAACAGAATCGTGGACAGGCACCACGACCTCCTCAGCCACAACAGAATCAGAGGCCCGGTGCCCTGGGCCGAGTCTTTGCATTGACTCAGGAGGAAGCATCATTTGCATCAGATACTGTCGTGACAGGTATATTGTTATTTAATGGCATTCCTGTACGTACTTTATTTGATTCTGGTGCTTCACATAGTTTTATATCTAAAGACTATGTTAAGGAACATGAAATAAAAATAACAATGTTGGATATGTACCTTAGTGTTAGTACTCCATCAGGAGTGGAGATGCCTACTAACATGATGTGTAGGGATGGTTACATATGTATCGGAAAGAGAAGGCTACCATTAGATGTAGTCCAGCTAGATATGAAAGATTTTGATATCATTCTGGGAATGGATTGGTTAAGTGCATGTTGTGCGACGATCGACTGTGCGAAGAAGCGAGTTATGTTTCGCCTACCTGGAGGAACAGAATTCTCTTACTCGGCCAGTTCATCGGCGAAGGCTTCGATGGTGATTTCAGCTACTACAGCCCGGCGATTGCTTCATTCTGGCTGCGAAGGGTACCTTGCTTCTGTTCGAGACACACGCAAGAATGGTGCAGACTCAGCTAACACTGAAGTCGTGGCAGAATTTCCTGATGTGTTTCCTGACGAGATACCCGGAATGCCTCCGGACCGAGAGATTGAATTCACTATCGATACATTTCCAGATGCTCGTCCGATCTCAAGGGCACCATACAGAATGGCGCCTGCTGAATTGAAGGAACTCAAAGTACAGCTACAGGAATTATTAGACAAGGGATACATCAGACCCAGTGTTTCACCATGGGGTGCTCCGGTGCTATTTGTGAAGAAGAAAGATGGATCGATGCGGCTGTGCATCGACTACCGCGAGCTAAATAAAGTTACAATTCGAAACCAGTATCCGTTGCCTCGAATAGACGACCTCTTCGATCAGTTGCAAGGGGCGTCTGTATTTTCAAAGATTGATCTTCGCTCAGGCTACCATCAGTTAAAGATCAAATCAGATGACATTTCTAAGTCCGCATTCCGAACCAGATACAGACACTATGAATTCTTGGTCATGCCCTTCGGACTGACCAACGCCCCTGCCGCTTTCATGGATATGATGAACAGAGTCTTCCGGCCCTTTTTAGATAAATTTGCGGTCGTGTTCATCGACGACATCCTAATCTACTCGAAGAACAGAGAAGACCATGCAGAACATTTGAGGACAGTGCTACAGACTCTACGGGAAAATCAGCTCTATGCCAAGCTGAGCAAATGTGAGTTTTGGATGAGTAGCGTGTCGTTCCTAGGGCACGTTATCTCGGCGGAAGGTGTATCCGTTGACCCAAAGAAAATTGAAGCCGTAGTGGATTGGAAGCAACCCACGTCGGCGAGCGAGATCCGAAGTTTCCTCGGCTTGGCAGGCTACTACAGGAAGTTTGTCAAGGATTTTTCAAAAGTGGCAGCGCCTCTAACTCGACTAACCCAGAAGGGAGTGGCATTCGATTGGACTGATGAGTGCGAGGCTTGCTTTCAAAATCTGAAGCAACGTCTCGTATCAGCTCCAATCCTTACACTTCCAGACGGCGTCGAGGGATTCCAGATATACAGCGATGCGTCCGGATTGGGTTTGGGATGTGTGTTGACTCAGAGAGGGAAAGTGATATCTTATGCCTCGAGACAGCTTAAGCCGCACGAGAAAAATTATCCAACGCATGATTTGGAATTGGCAGCGATAGTGTTTGCATTGAAATTGTGGAGGCACTACTTATATGGAGTGGCTTGCGAGATCTTCACCGATCATAAAAGCCTGAAGTACATCTTTACTCAAAAAGATTTAAATTTGCGGCAAAGACGTTGGTTGGAGCTTATAAAAGATTACGACTTGACGATTGCGTACACCCCAGGAAAAGGCAATGTGGTGGCGGACGCGTTGAGTCAAAACTTTGTGGGATCACTCAGTGTTGACAAACGAATACTGGAGGAATTAGAAAGTATGGGAATTGAGCTCCAGATTCGTGGCCGAAATGCACAATTGGCTCAACTTCAACTTGAGCCGAGTTTGTTAGAAAAGATAAAGACGGCACAGAGGACAGATGAGTTCTTGATTAAGATTGGCAGAATAGTGGAAAAGGGTGAAGCCAGCGACTTCACCAGGCACGAGGACGGATCATTGCGACTCAAGGGGAGGCTATGTGTCCCGAAGGATGAAGAACTCCGGAAGGAAATCTTGACGGAGGCCCATTACGCCAAGTATTCCTTACATCCGAGAAGTACAAAAATGTATAAAGATTTGCGCATGACCTTCTGGTGGCACGGCATGAAACGAGATGTGGCCCTCTTTGTCTCGCGATGCTTAGCGTGTCAACGAGTCAAAGTGGAACACCAGAGGCCCGGCGGGGAGATGCAGAACCTCGCGATCCCAGAATGGAAATGGGATCATATAACCATAGATTTTATAGTTGGCTTGCCGAAGACGCAGCGGGGGAATGATGCAATTTGGGTCATCGTTGATCGATTAACCAAATCTGCACATTTTCTCGCAATAAAAACCACATGGAGCGTCGACCGGTTGGCTCAGCTATACTTGGATGAAATTGTCAGACTGCATGGAGTGCCGGCATCAATAGTGTCGGATCGGGATGGGCGATTTGTATCGCGTTTCTGGGTCAGTTTACAAGCTGCCATGGGAACACAATTGAAATTTAGTTCTGCATACCATCCTCAAACCGATGGCCAGACCGAGAGGGTAAATCAGATACTTGAAGACATGCTACGGCTTTGTGCTATTGATCTGAAAACTAGTTGGGATACTCACTTGCCGCTAGCAGAATTTGCCTACAACAACAGTTACCAGTCAAGTATACAAATGGCTCCGTATGAAGCATTGTACGGACGAAGGTGTCGGTCTCCGATTTGTTGGGATGAAGTCGGTGAACGACAGGTACTTGGTCCGGAGATGGTGGAACAGGCCGTCGAGAAGGTCCGCATGATTAGGGAGAAGTTACGTGTGGCACAAAGTCGGCAGAAGAGTTATGCGGATACTCATCGACGACCATTGGAATTTATGGTAGGCGATCACATATTTCTGAAGGTGTCACCGATGCGCAGAGTTATGCGATTCGGTGCGAAAGGGAAGTTAAGTCCGAGATTTGTTGGCCCATTTGAAATTCTTAAGCGAGTCGGCCCTGTCGCCTATCTGATCGCGTTGCCACCGGCATTGGATGGAGTGCACGATATCTTCCATGTTTCCCAACTACGGAAGTATGTACACGATCCAAGCCATGTGGTAGACTTCGGTCCGCTAGGGCTAAAAGCTGACTTGTCTTATGTGGAGGAACCCGTGCAGATCTTGGATAGGAAAGATAAAATCTTGCGGAACCGAGTTGTTTCTTTGGTTCGAGTGCTTTGGCGAAATCATTCCGTCGAAGAGTCGACATGGGAACTTGAGGCAGAGGTGAAGGAAAAGTTTCCTTCGTTGTTTGACCTAGGTGGGTTTGTGTTTAAGTTTCGAGGACGAAACTTTTTGTTAGTGTATTAATATGTAATGCCCTGAATCCGTTGCGGAGCACGGTGCGGGCTAGCGGCCGAATGGCCGAGTCGGATGAGAATTGGGGAAACTTTACCAGGATCGCGGGATAATAAATTGAGATCCTTTCCTCGTTATGGATTGGACTCTTTTGAAATGATGCCCAAGATGCAGTGGCGCGCATCTTGGGGGAAGAGTTCTATATAAGAGTCGCTTGCCCCGAGACCGTTGCCCTGCTGGTTTTCGATGTCGCTTTTGCTGTTGGCTTTTGTGTGCGTTTTCGTGATTGTTTTCGATGAATGTTTTCATGGATTTACTTTCACCGTCTACGCATTTCATATCGAATAACTGAGAGAAAGAGAAGAAGTATGCTGACCAGATGTTGGTGCCAATGCAGGTGCTAACGCGGTGAACCTCGGGTGACGTTGCGTGGAAGACCTCTTTCTCTCGGCAATTCACCAACAAGTGAGTGGCTTTGATCCTTCGACGATCCTTGATCTTTGCGCATAACAATGGTAGACTTGTTATTGCGTTCGGTGCTTAATAAAAGATGCCTAGTAATAATACGGGAAAGATAATAAAAGATAAATTATCACGTGGCTAGGCTTATGTTGCAAATCGAATGATGCTCGTATGCTATATGAATTGTTTAACAGGTGATGCAAAGACCCAAGTATTGGGCGGTAAGTATATCGGACTTCGGTTCGAAAGAATGAGTTAAACATAAATAGTCCCTTGGTTGGATGAACGAATATGCGAGCCTATGGCTCAAAGTAAGATGGGAAAATGGCAAGATAAAATGAGAACTACGACTATGTGTGGAAGATGCTATTATCATGCATGTCATGTCCCTTATTAGTTAAGTTGCATTGCATGCATGGTCATGGACAACTTGTATACAAGGTAGTTCCTCGAACGGTACTCCGAGGCCACGGAACCGATTCGGCCTAGGAGGAACACCGTGCTGAAGTAGTAGCACAGTGCTGAAGTAGTAGCACGGTCTTTCGGGAACCTTCCGGATAGGCTAGCTACCCACCGAAGAAGGGGAGCCGTCCGACCAAGATGTCCCAGATGGCGTGTAGTCAGTGACCTTCATATAGACAGGTGGCATAGCTAACATTGTCTTATGCATGCAGAGTAAGTGGTATTCATAAATATGTACAGGGATGGCTATCGACCGTGGGTAAGATTCACCAAATTGGTGATTAATATGAACTGCTTAGTTAGATCAACATGAATTGCTTATGTTTCTAACATCACTGTATGCTCCTTATATTTCTCATCAAATATATGAATTGTTAATGGACCCTAAGGCAAGATAGAAAGAATACAAATTAATAGTGAACATTCATATAATTTTTACTACTGTTGATTTATGGTGAGATTGGTTACGGCCGCTCACCAGTACATATGTGGCAATGTACTGACCCTCGTCTCCACAGGTGCCGGGAACCTAGTGGATAATCATAGACGCTGAAGGCTTGCTGTCCGACTCTTTAGAAGCTTCGTACATCTTGAAGTTTCCACTTGAAGAAGAAGGCATTTTGCTGAAGGTGGTTATTGTCGCATTATTAATAAAGGGATATGATGTATGGAACAAGTTGTATCTCATTTCAATATTTCTGCAATGTTGTAGCCAAGTTTGGCCTTTCATCTCGGCTGTTTGAGAGCCTTATGTTTATGCAATATAATTTCAAAGATATCAATAAAGAACTATTTCAGATCATATCTGTGTTGCCAAAACTTCTTTATCATCCGCTGCGAATCTCTATTCAAAATGTCTCTTTTATAAAAAGGAACACGAGCACGCCTTGTACAAGTGCAATTCCAGACTTGTACGGCATCACGCCTTAGCGAGGACGAACGATTCGGCGTGAATCTAAGCGGAGGCGAACGATTCCCGAATCGGGGCGTGACAGTGATCACTCACAAACGCCGATCAGGAGAGTCGACTGACAAGCATAATGCGTCCCTCACAGGGCACACCTGTGCTGTAGTCACCATCAACTGTTTTTGTAAGACAGCAGTCCTACCAAGGCAGTCTGTGTTCCAGCGGCTACAATCATCAACACCTCTACAACGTCGCCTTGGGAAGAAGGTGTCAACTGAAGAGGAGCCAGAACTGAAGGTTGCTTCTTGCAACGTAGTTTTTAACTCCCCATCAATTCGAAAGGCGACTGGCAGCTCCTCGACCTTGTCCTCATCCAAAAGCCAGCCGAGGAAGACCAAGACGACTGTCCCGTCCTCAGGAGTGTTTGAGGGTACCCGGAGGAGAAAGAAGATCTCAGAAGAAGCTGGAGGTAGTCAAGCCCCTGTGGATCTTCATCCTGGAGACGAAGTCAGCCTCCCGGACATAGCTGGGGGTAGTCAAGCCCCTGTGGATCTTCATCCCGAAGACGAAGCTAGCCGTCCGAACATAGCTGGGGTAATCAAGCCCCTGTTGATCTTCATCCTGAAGACGAAGACACCTTCCAGAGCATAGCTGGGGGTAGCCAAGACGAAGCTCCGGAGGAAGTTCCTCTTCTACAAGAGAGCGAGGCTGAAAGCGAAGCCTCAACCGATCCATCCACTTCCAGTCACGTCATGACGGTGTACATGACGGGAGCTGGTAATATGGAGTCAGATGCGCCGCCAGCAGATCTCGTCCAGCGCATGGATACCTTGGAGGGAGGACTCAAAACCCTTTCTGCCTCCATGCAGATACTGACTCAAGCAGTATTCGAGATACAGTCAGCCTTGGCCAGAGCACCTTCCACTAATCCTGACCCAGGAGTCAATGGAGAATCAAGTGTGCCCCTCCAACGGGTATCCTTGAACACCGATTGCCACGAAGCACCGCATGTGTCAGAACCTTCGAATGTACATCTCTAAACTGTACCACCTTCTCCAACTCCCAGCTCCATGGAAGACGTGGTAGAAATGATCAGGGACTTGCGTGAGCACATCGAGTCCAAGAATAGACAGGAGGAGCGACAGAAGATGGGGATCCCGCAACCATATCCCCTCGAATGAAACAAAGCGGTTTATCCCCCCAAGTATAAACCACAAACATTGATGCCACACGACGGAAAGGACTCTCCACGCCGTTATCTGACGTACTTCCAGTCTCAAACGGGACATCTCCCGAAGGAAGACGCGCTATTCACCATCCTATTCGTCGGGGCACTGAAAGGAGTGGCTTACGACTGGTACTTCAGTCTCCCTGACAACTCCATATCTTCCTTCGACGACTTGACACGTCTCTTACTTGATCGTTTCTACGTCGGAGGGAAAGACATGACAATAGCGTCCCTAATAGAGGTGCATTAGAAGGAGAAGGAGACGGTTCGAACATTCATCGAACGCTTCCGGCAAGACTGCTTCAGACTGCCCCTAGGCATGCCAGAACATGTACTCCTCTCCTCCTGCAGTATGAACATGCTTTCTGCGATCAAGCTTTGGCTCAACTCCACTCCTCCTTCCGACTGGAGCTTATTGATTATTGAGGCTGAAGCAGCTGAAAAGAAGGCGTCCAATACTCGCCTTCTGGGAGTCAGTTTCCCTGTTTTTGAAGATAAGGGAAAACGGCCTGCTGCCAACAACCCTGGACGTGAGACGAAGGGGAAGCAGGCGTTGAATGTCAATGCCTCCAAAGGTGTACAAGCACCTACTCAGAAGCCTCCACTTGTACCGAGGCCAAAGGAGGTCTATTCTTTCAATGACGAAGACACCTTGCAACTCTTCGAGATGCTGAAGCAGGGTGATAAGATCAAATTGTCGGACCTGAAGCATCCCGACGAGGTTGGAAGAGTGGACAATCCGAGGTACTTTTACTACCATCGGTTTGTCGGACATCCAACTCAGGACTGCTACGTCCTCAAGAACTACATCCAGCACATGATCAATACGAACGTCATCTCCGTCGACTATGAGGAGAAGACAGTCTCAGCTAACCTGGTGTCGCTCCAATTCGGCACCTTGCCGCCAACCACAACACAAGATGGTGTCGTCCCCATCCCAAAGACGATAATGGAGGTGGTCAACCTACCACCTACTCGTGACAACGTGAGTGGACTCATCCCACTCACCACATCTCGGGGTGAGATCTATGGGTTCACCCCGATCTCGTCTCCGAGGTTACTCAACCGGGGGTACGCTCTACCTTCAAATCTAAGGGCAAGAAGATCAAGTCTTGCCGCATGGTCTCTTCCTCCGCGGAAGAGGCTTTTCCTGTACAAACCCGTTCGCAGCTGAACGCCCAACCCGACGAAGCTGCCGTTGAGGTGGTGCCTCCCTCCACTGCCCCTGCTACCGAAGAAGGAGGTCCATCCAAACCTCCAGCAGCCAATAAACAGAAGCATGTAGAGGCCCATTTCGACAAGCCTTTGCGAAAGAAGAATGCTTCAGGGCTGGCCAAGCCCCACAACTTCGACTTACTGGAATAACTTGCCGGTACTCTTGCCCGTTTGTCACTGTTCGAGCTTCTCCGTCTTTCCAAAGACACCCGTGAAGCTCTCTGTAAGGCCTTGAAGGATGCTGAGTCCTTCATCAGTCAGGTCAAGCAGCTTGAGGATCTCCCGACCATATGTGCACACTGCCATTGTGCGGATGAGGTCATCCCCAACATAACCTTTATCCAACTGGACATGCTGCTCAAGCACAACCGGCACAACAAGCCATTGTATTACACAGGGTATGTTGATTCCGTCAAGGTGAAGCGAATTCAGATTGATCCAGGGTCTTCCCTCAGCATCATCCCTAGGACTCTGCTGTCAACACTGGGGATCCCGATGTACCGGCTGGCGTCCTCCAACACGATAATCAACAGTTTTAATGCTAGCAAAAGTGAACCGTTGGGCAAAATACGGCTGAAATGTCATATCGCACCGAGGTGACTTGCTATGTCGTGGATTCTGACGTCAACTACAACCTCCTGTTGGGTCGCCCGTGGCTGCATGAGTACATGGTGGTGCCATCTACACTCCACCAATGTATGAAGTACGTGTCCACCAATGACATCATTTGGACAGAATTCACGGACATTGACCCTTTTAAGGGAGTCGAAGCCTACTTCACTGATGCTACCCTATACAAGTCGCTCGACGAAGGGGAAGCCAACGATGCTGATGATGAAGCTGAGACAGCGGCAGAGCCGGACATGGAGCCGGAGATGATTCCCGAAGCTCCTTTGAAGATTCGACTCAAAGGGAAACCGCCTCAGATGCTGCCTCCCATGACCATCAAGCTACCTGGAAAAGCACCGACTTCTCTAGGTAGAGCACCTACTGAAGCTCCTTTGAAGATACAGTTTAAGGGAAAACCTCCTCAAACGTCGGCTCCCCTTTTGGCAAAACTACAAGGGAAGGCACATGTCATCGAAGGCGTAGTCGAGGCACCCCTGAAGGTGCGTCTCAAAGGCAAGCCTCCGCAATCATCCAAGCTGCAAGAGAAGGCCCACACATCCCTCTCGGATCCTAAGATCAAATCGGTGATGAACTCTCCCGAACCGGCCCCGGTGCTCACAGATGAAGAGTTAGGAGAGTACATCTCTGCTGATATAGATGCACCTTCTCTTGGTAATGTAATCCCGCGGGACAAAATCTCGTATTTTATCAATAATAGAGTGTCTTTCAATTATTCTAGTCTTCCACATTGGAATGCTATGTATACACTAGATAATGCTCTACGGTCATTACAAACACAAATAACGACCGTCAATCATGTAAATCGAGTAGTCCCGTCCCAAGGAGTCTATTTTATAGTCCCACCGCGGAATCGGAATGAAGAACCCATCATCTTCGGTAAAGTCGAGCGTCATCAAGACCTCCCGCCACTCGAGCCAGAACCAGATACCGGCAGAATACAAGTCTATCGGTACACGGACAAGACAAAGTACCTTATCCAAAAGATGGGTTACGATCTGAAGAGCAACAAAGGCCTGAACTACGGCAAAGGCCGGCGTCTTCCCCTTCGGCTTCCAACACCTAAAGAAAAGCCGCAGGACTACTATCATCGTACTCGATGAGGGGTGGATTATGTCACACCGCCGGCAACTCCAGAGAGTTCGAAAGCAGAAGAAGTGGAACACTCTCATTCATCCGAAGCATCAACTTGGGATTCCGATACCAGTATCGGCTCAGTCCTCAGGAAGGTGCTATCAGTCAACATGGCATCTGCACAAACTCAAGAGGATGAGGGCGATGACCAAACGTCGAAATTCTTTGAGGAAGAACCCTGGGCTCAACGTCTAGGAGCACAGTGGGAGTCTTATTTTGAATTACGTGAACCCCTATCGAAGACGAGGTCGAACAAGTTGACCTTGGGGATGGATCTCCTTCTAAACCCATCTTCATCAGCAAAAGTCTGAAGGGAGAAGACCGGGAGTCTTTGGTCCAATTGGCCAAGGAATATATCGATGTCTTCGCCTGGAGCTACGAAGATATGTCGGGACTTGATCCCCAGATTGCAATGCAAAGACTTAACATCTTGCCTGATGCTAAGCCTGTAAAGCAACATCAACGATGCTTTCGTCCTGACATCATGAATGCTATTGATCAGGAGGTGGACAAACTCCTGAGCAGCGGGTTCATCCGTGAAGAGAAACATCCGGATTGGGTGGCCAATTCCGTCCCTGTCACCAAGAAAAATGGAAAGATACGAGTCTGTATCGACTTCAGGGATCTCAATACGGCTTGCCCGAAGGATGAATTCCTGCTTCCAATCACTGACGTGATGATCGACAATACATATGGCTTCGAACGTATGTCTTTCATGGATAGGTACTCGGGCTATAATCAGATCAAAATGGTTCCCGATGACACAAAACACACGTCATTCAGGACTCCGAAGGGGGTTTTCTGCTACACAGTGATGCCCTTCGGCCTGAAGAACGCTGGTGCTACATACCAACGAGCTATGAGTACCATTTTCTCTCAACATCTTTACAAGACAGTTTAATGCTATGTTGATGATATCGCCGTCAAGAGCCGTCTCAAAGGTGATCACCTACAAGACCTAAAGACAGTACTCTTCGATCTCATGCGAGCGCATCAACTCAAGATGAACTCCGCTAAATCTTTTCTTTGGATTTCTAGCAAAAAGTTCTTGGGCTTCATTATCACAGCGAAAGGCATTCATGTCGATCCCGAGAAGACCAAAGCCATCCTTGACATGGACCCTCCGAAGAACCTCCGAGAACTTCGAGGCCAGCAGGGGCGTCTGGCATACATCCGAAGGTTTATAGCAAACATTTCCGAAAAATGTCAACCCTTCACCCAGCTCATGAAGAAGGGAGTTTCCTACGTCTGGACAGAAGAATGCCAGAAAGCTTTCGATGATATCAAAGCTTACCTGGTGAGCCCGCCAGTCCTTGTGGCACCCGTCTCAGGCAAACCATTTCTCCTCTACATCCGTGCCATGGATCATTCCTTCGGCACTTTGTTGGCTCAGAATAACGATGCGAGCTACGATCAAGCTATCTACTACCTTAGTAAAACGATGATCGGGGCCGAACACCGATACAACCCCATTGAAAAGGAGTGTTTGGCTTTGGTGTTCGCCATCCAAAAGACCCACTATTATGTTTCGGGCCAGACAATTCATGTCATCTCCCGAGTCAATCCACTCAGGGTTCTCATGACGAAGCCGGGATCATTGAACTCCCGACTAGCTACATAGGCAGTCCTGTTGACACCATATAATATGGTCTTCGTCCCCCAAAAAGCCGTCAAGGGCCAAGCTCTAGCCGACTTTTTAGCTGCACACCCCATCCCAGAGTCCTCCAGACTCTATGAAGACATTCCGGATGAGGTCCAAGAATC